>JAHXMU010026435.1:2045419-2107134 GCA_019455685.1 Philornis downsi
AAAAGAAAAGAAAAGAAAAGAAAAGAAAAGAAAAGAAAAGAAAAGAAAAGAAAAGAAAAGAAAAGAAAAGAAAAGAAAAGAAAAGAAAAGGAAAGGAAGGAAAAAAGAAAAACCGAACAATAAAATTTCATACAAAATTTGGGCGAAATTTTATTTTGGGTCACTTTCGTCATACTTTTGCATATTTTCAAAACCTGCTTATGAGCATTATTTCACTAGTAAAAAGCACCCAAGAATACAATGCGAAAAACAGACCACATTTGTAGGATAGTAATGTTAGCGATTCATTCGCATCCACTTGCATTCGTTCTTTATGGAAACTGTAATTCGAAAGGAAGCTTAGTTTGTTAAATAATTGTAGACTGAGGTTTAATTCTCAAAACATTCACATTAAAAAGTCACCTTATTTAAAAATAAAATCAAGCGATTGTTTTAAGGCGCTCGCTCTGTAGACATCCGTGCTTTTCTACTTATGTAGATAAAAACTTATGTATAGTAAAAAGCAAGGTTATTTTACTTAAAAACAAAAACATTACACAAAAGGTAGAACATTTTCGAATAAAAATGGCGCCATTTGGAAAATATAACTTGATTTTAATTAAAAAAATGTAAATGGGAAAAAATCTACCAGTAAAAGTTAATCAGTTCTTATTTCATTTTTTGCTTATTTCACTAGTTTCATGGTGAAGTAAGGATGATGGGATGAAGAAGTTAATATAACGGAAGAACTTGATGAGCAACCTAAATGCATTGCCTACAGAGATTTATTGCTATCTTGCAAGCAATGAAATTTTGCGATGAATTCGTTTTGAAAATGCAAGCACAGCTGCTGATAAATGGTTATTAGAACAATCAGTGTTCGTACTGCCGTTCTGAAGTTACTGAATAAATGAACGTTTTTGTTTTCAACATTTATCCGAATAATGGAAGAGCAAAGTTAGTCTTATTTTAAAAATACATACAGTTAACAAATTTTTCATGGAATATAAAATTTTTTGAGCCGATATTTCGTTCAAAATATAGTTCAATTGGGTAATCATACGATAAATAACCAATTGCGAATTGAGAAAATTATGCTGTGTATAAGTTTGAGCGTGATCTATCTATCTACTTAGCTGGTCTGCATTGCTCGATTTTTTCGGTTCATCTCAAGCGCATTTTAAGGTCTTTACAAGGAAAAATGTTATACAAACAATTTGTCTCATGTGTTTTTTTTTATTGCAAATGGAGAAATGATTACGATTGGTTCAATTTTATCAAAAGTATGTCCAAGGTACACTGCATTCTAAAGCGGATGTGGTTGAAGAATTACTCGCTCTGATCGAAAATGAAAATCGTCGTTTAATAATGAGAATAATGTCTTTTGTCTTACGAATCTATCAGTATCATTTTACGCGATTGTTTGCGTAGGAAACACGTATCGCCTTCCGAACCCGAAAAATACCTCAAAATCGGTGAAATCGATTCATGTATCAGTTAAGCGGCCGCTTCGCTGGCAACGACATTAAAATTTTTCTAGGAGATTTTAATGCCAAAGTAGACAGAGCAGATATTCTAAGCCCAATAGTCGGACAAAATAGTCTACCTATACATAACAAGACCTCCGAAAACGAATTCAAACAAGTTTGTTTTACTACAGTGCATAATACGATAGTAAATGAAACCAGATTGCCACATAGAGGCATCTAAAAGGCAACGTGCCTGTTTCCTGATCATAATATGAGGAATTAGATTAATAACGTGGTAACAGATGTAAGGCAAGTGCGTGTGATTCGTGGTGCTAATATATATCCGGAGCACCAGCTAAGGTACGCACTGGGTTGAGCGAAAAATGTATGTAACAAGCCGCAAAAAGATAGACGTCGCTAAGAATTTGAGCACACTATGTCCTGTGTTCAAAGGAGGATACTGAAAAAGCTGTATAAGCCTTATCGGGTTTGCACTGACTGACTCGAAGTCTTTATTAAAGATAGGCAAAAGGATGTAGGCAAGACAACAGTCCATCGTGCGACCTATTCAACATGCTTTTGGTCTGTGGTAAACGAGGACAAAACAAAGTTATACGACATGTGAATGTAGACAACTATAACTTTATAATTGTGGATGAATTCATCCACCTCGGTTCCGCTATAAACAAAACGAATAATGTCAGAATGGAGATTAAGAGGAGAGTATGGCTTGCTAACAGATGTTACTATGGGCTAACAAAATGACTTAATAATAAAGCCCTCTCTCGACAACCAAAAATACAGCTACACCAGATGTTGGTTTTAGTGCTGTATACATATAGATTATGATGAAAGCGGATGAATTAGTGCCGGAAGTCTTCGAGAAAAAAACACTTTGGAAAATATGTGGTCCCATCATCGTTAATGGAGAATATCGGCGTCGCATTAACAATGAGCTGTGTAAGCTCTATAGCGACATCGGCGTCGTCAAGCGCATCTGTTGATAGTATTGAGTTGGGTCATGCAAACGGGCGATTAGCGGCACAGAACAGGGCGATCATAACTGCATTAGAAGGACGACACTTTTGAAATATTTTCTACATATGGCGTATAATAGATAAGGAAATCTACTCTAATTGTCACCTTAGTAAATAAGGAAGTATTAACAATATGTTTCGTTTAATAACACTGAATCCAAAAAAAAAAAAAAATAGTGATGCCGTCTGTTTTCATTCTCAGAAGTTACTTCACCAAGCGCTTAACGTGTGTCAAATTTGGTTGAATTGAGTACTACTGCTAGAAAGATATGGAGCTGAGAACATATCGGTAAAAGCGGCCATGAGAAGTACCATTTATATGGGATGTACCAGAAGGGATGTGAAATGTTATTCATTTATATTGTGAGACTTTACTTTGGCAAAAGCTCAGTGTGTACCTATTTTTACTTAAGTGCAATTTAGTGCAATCGCGTGATTTGAATTCATTTGCATGACAGTTACCAGAAGAGACATTTTTAAACAACAAATTTTTCCAAATCCTACTAATTTTTACAGACCTGTACATTGGCCAAAACTGAAGTTTCTGTAGCCTACAAGTCTGGAGTTACAGGGGAAAAACTGAATTTAAAAATTCGGTCAATTTGTAAGGAAGGAATCAGACGACCACTTACTATGGTGTTACGATCTGACTAAATATTGTACTGTGCTCAGTTTCGATAAGTTCAGTAAAGATTTGGGATTGCTATCGTGTCTACTAGCCATGTTAATTTTTGGCACAACTTTATATATTATGTTTGCCGTAAAAGTCAATTTTGAATACAATTCATTTAATTGTCAGAAACATTCTTTAAACCGATACTGCCTAAAACTCATTTACCTCAGTCCTCTGTGGCCCACTGTGAACCCGATTTGCTGTCGATGAGTTAACTTATAAAGCCAAAGTTTATAGGTAAGAACCGAAGACATTAGAAAGAATTTGCAAGGTAGATGCGCGAGCCTGTCACAATCTGTTTGTGAAATCAGCTCATTCGCCTATTGTCCGAGATAGTCATCCAATTACTTTGAAACCACCCATTTAAACTGATCCTCTTCATAATCAAACCGGTTTATTTCATCTAAGGCGACTATCCATAGAGACCATATTCGAAATAAGTGTTTATTGAAGTCCGAAATTCTCTGTATATGTTCTCATGGAACTGTGAAGACCCGTGATCATGAGCACAACCCCATTTTGAAGAAAGGAACTATTTGTATTACAATTTACTGCAGGTTGGCAGACTCTTTCGCAGAGCCTGCAGGTGATTAGGATCCATTTAGCCGACGAATACGGCACGCTATAAGCCCGCAGGCAATTCCCAAAATTCATTCTATATGGATCGTCATTACATATGTCTGAACAATATTCGTACATACATGTGTCCCATGTACCATAAACACTTTATCTTCCGAAAAAATTTAAACAAATGATATTCGAATGCAATAAAGACATGAACGTAATTGTCACGCAAATTTGCTTAATTTAAAGGCATGATTAACAACTTTGATAACATCAGCCATACTGGCAAAAAAGAATTCGTGTTCAAATATTTACATTTTTTATTATGATTTTATTTATTTGCTCTCAGACGAGACACAGAAAACCAATTTGATTTTAAAGCATTTTCATAGCACTGTTAGCCTTTTTTTGGAACCGTACATTCATCGCCCTCGCACCATCTCCAGGGATTCCATAAAATAAAATAGCAGCAGAGGCTGAAGCAAATCAACGATGTAACTCTAATGAATTTTATATCTACACTGATGGGATTTGTTGAATTTTTAATGGGTATAAATTTTAGCAACCATATGTTTTTCTTTTTATTTTTGTGGATGAATGTGTTTGCTTATGAATCTGTGAGTGTTTTTTCGTGCATACATATGAATATCAACAATTGGCCTGAAATACAGGTATATGTTCTCGTATTTATGTTTGGTTAACTAGGTTAACTAGATCCTCGCATTCAGTTTTTGGCCAAAACTCAGCAAACAAGCCACTTAGCATTTAACAAAAGGTATGTTCAAGTATGCATGTATATTTGAAAACGAATCATGAACACTCATATCTGCATAAAATGGTAAAAACAGGATGGATTCACTTAAGAGCATCGCATAGCATTGCAACACCATCCGTTCCAGGCATCTTGAGCATGAGCGAAAAACATATTCAAAATAAAGTTTCGGTGTTTTTATACAAAGTGCCCATTTTAGTTATAACTATTTCTCGTACATACTCGTCTACCATTTTCTCCATCTCTGTTTGTAAACGTTTACCAGTTGCTCTTGTTGGCATACGAGTACAGGGGACTCTAAACATCACCACCTGAATTGAGATGAATCTATAAAGTGGGTACGTCCGGTTTAGTCCACAGAACGAGTAAGTGATGTTGTTAGTTTTAACAACAAATGTGTATGCCTTGTCCTGTTGTGCAGCGTCGATCTACAGAAAAGCCTTTGAATGCATTAATTTCTTGAACACACGCCACCATCTAAATATTGAGATAACTCTGCTCTTTTGAATATTTTCAACGGATTGAGCGTAGCCATGGACACCAGAACCGCTGGGCAGCCCATCTGCCTTAGCAATGTGGTTATGCAAATAGCTTTAAATACACGAAAACTGACGGTGGCTTCCTCTTTTATTAACTTATTGGGAAGACGTGAAAGCGTCGAAAGGATAGTAAGTTGAAGAGGAAAACTTTGTTTATGTGGAAAGAAAATAATTGCAGAATACTGCAGTATTTAAAAGTATTTAATAACAAATTAAGCATTTAGCATTTAGATTTAAGAAGATTGACGTTGATTTCTGTTTTGAAAATTCATGTAGTAGAACTACATGCTTATTATTACACCCTACATGTCATAGAAACACTTCACGTACATTGCAGGAGTTGCTAAGAAAATATGTTTAATAATGAAGTATAACAAGAGGTGAGGTATAATTATCATTGCTATAACGATACCATTTGGGCCAATTGTTACATAAACCATTGAATATTCCCGTAAAAATTCCAAATATAAACTGTAATATGCAAGGCGTCAAAGTGTCAAAAAATAGCATAGATTTCCACTTGATTTAATAACGATGACCGGTGGGCAAACTGTAGAAAAAATAAATATATTTCAACCTTTTCTTCATCATTGTGAGAGAAAGCAATCAACCTCGGGTATTGACTAGAAACAACAAAAGCGGATATACATCAACTAAAAATATTTATTTTTACCTAAATTTCCTTTTATCCTCGGTCTATGTGTCTACAAACAGGGTTTGTAATCATTGTAAACCCGGCCAAAAGAGGATATTCAATAATAGGCCTAATATTTAGTTCAAAACTAATGAATTTAAAGCGTTGTCATAGGATGGACGCTATCTCCTATGATGACTTCTGAATTATTGAAAAACTCTAGAAAATATGTATATTAGAAGTTCAATATCAGGATCACTATTTTGACATCCAAACCAGTTCGTTAAAATAACTTCCATGTAATGCGAAATGTCTGCATCCAAAGGATCACTCTAGAGTCAAATATATTTAGAAGTAACGAAAAACTGATTTATCTTTGCTGGAAATATCCAATAAAAATATAAACGGTTTAAATAAAATTTAAAAGTGCAAAAAACAAATCAAGGAGCCGAAAACTCGCTATTCACCTTTAGTTTGTTTTACATTTATTATAACTGAGCCAAAGTTATATTGTAGAGGTCATGTTGAATTTAAAGAATTTCAGGAATCATAAAGATATTTGATGAGATACTTTTCTATGTCAAAAGGAGCCATATAGAAACCAGATAACAGTCAGGTTAACAGTAAGATTTTTATAGTGCAAAATAAAATATTCATGTTTCAAAAGCCCGATTTAGTCAATATACTGTTAGACTCATAACTTTTATTCAATTGAACTAAATTAGCTAAATTTCGGCAATCGGCAATCATTTGGAAAACTTGAGAAAACAAATCGACCGCTCTACCGCATGTAATTATCTCCCATATCAAGCTGGATGATTTACCAAAATTGAATCCTTCCCCGAAATATGTAATCTAATCTAAGAATTAAAATTGTACCCTCTTTTATTGCTTTCCAACGCCTAGCAAAATTTAAATGATCGTTAAGGAGACCACGCTCCTTTTAATAGCTCCCCTCCAAATGTCCTAATTAACTCATATATTCCTATGTTAATAACCTTCACGCATCAGTTGTTTATTAAACAATTTTATAAGACGCGATTTCATACATATTGGCTAATTTAGGAAAAATAAATGTTTCCACAGTAATTTCTAAGTAGAGGCCTCCGAAGTGTTGTTTATTAGTTGTGCGTTAATTCAGAACAATATTTGGTAAAAACCGATCTATTCCCTACGTCCCTTCTGACACCTAGCACTCTTTTGCATCAAAGTAAAATTAATCACATGTAAAAGTACTAACAACTTTACCAAAAACCCACATAAATGGATCGCTCATCGCAAAGTGTTTATATTCTGCACTTTTATTTCAAAAAATACATTTGCCATTTCATTCACCATAATGCATAACACACTCATATTTCCAACTAGCGTGTTCCGCATCCGATTATGTGCGCCATTCTAAGGTCGACTTTCATCCGTTTTGATCATTTGTTATTATAATTTCACCAGGAGGGATGAAGGTATACATTATTTGAACGTTATACATTATTTAAACGTAATACCCCGAAGGAAGCGTTTAAAGAATCAACTATCTTTTGACCTAACGTGTTTCAGGACTGAGCGATATGCGTCTGTCTGACTGGCTGGTTGATAGACACGATAACTGCCGTAAGATTCATATCTTTTATTCGAGACAGATTTGACGCAAGGTAAGCATTTGCCAAAGTAAAGTCTGATGTTGGGAAAAATATCCGATTTTGCTAAACTAAGTCTTTCCTCTGTAATTTCTAATTAGTGGCTTGTTTAGCCTAGATTTTTGTTTATTTCATTCATTTATAACCACTGGTATAATTTAAGAACATGCAAATGACCGATTTAGCCCGTGTATTCTCACCTTCACATCTTTAAAGTAGTTGAACTGATTCCAACTTTCATCTTTCGACAGGGGAACATCAGTTAACCGTTTTTTTAGTCGAATCAACGAATATTTTATAAAATAAAAGTCCGCGTTTTTATATTCCTTCTAGAATGAGATGGTATTTAATTTTAAAATAGGATCCGACATAAAAATGATCCAAAAAAAACAAATATTGGTTTCAATTTTTTAGCTGTTGTTAGAATGAAAGAGAACCTTTACATAACTATTTGAAATTTGCACATCGAAATACATCCAAAACTAGGAAATACATTTTCATAGTAGTATTAAATTCACTTGACACACTTTTTTTTTAATTCAATCCGTCTTCCAATCAGGCAAGTTTTTTTTTTTGTATAAACTACACGACATGCTATTGCAAAATAATCCAAGTTTTACAAGAAAATCACTACATATATTCCAAGTATATAATATTTTGGGTTAAATATATAAGAACTTGATGTAGGTAAAATACATGATTAAACGGTATCAAAATAACGATTTTCTAAACGAAAAAACCGGCCGTATTAATGATAGTTTTATGTTTTTGATATAAAAGTATGTTTATATATTTCCATTTTCATTTTCATTTCTCTCTAAGCGACATACAAATTTCTTAAGCGAACGCAGTTTAGTTAAATATAAGGTTATGCATTAAGTGATTTCAAATCGGCCGGTCTGGTAAGGCTGTCAGCTGTTAAATGCCTGTCATGTGAAGTGCTTTTTATTTAGTGATATTTGCAATTTACGAGTATGGATCGTTTAACAACTGAAGAGCGCGTACAAATGGTGGTGATTCGAAAGTGGGCTCTTAATCAAACGAAATTTTCTTTAAAGAGATCTAAGCATTATAATGAAGTAAAACTTTTATCATATCATAGTTTTTATGTGTGTTTTGTATAAATTTACTTGCAAACGAAAAATGGATAACCCATATAATGCCAACGGTTTACAATGTCCGTACCGAAACAAAATCTATTGTACATTTATATAAGGATAGGGAATTGATAAAGTAAAGTACTCATACCTCCCATTAATGGCGTGGACCATGCACCTAAAACGTACATGATGATGAATATTATGAACATACTCGTATATATGCTTGTGAGAGGATCTGCTCCATAACCATCGCTATTATACATTTATTTATTGTTGCTTAATACAGACATAGCTTCGCTTGTGTAATGGAGTGTGGTTTTGTTCAATGGTCTGTTAAGTAATTTTCTCTATCATCACATACAATTTCATTGAATCTATTCTTTATTACTCTGGAATTTATTTAACTTTTGCATTTTTTATGTCGCCCACATGTCATGTACATGGCGCTGTTACAGGTTTGGCCAGCGAGAGTATCATGGAAAAAAGTATTGATTTTCATTTAGTTTCATCTCGTAAAATGAGAAAATAAAAGCTTTTAGGTGTTGTGTAATTAATGTCATCTACTTTATGTAACACAATATATGGGGATACGTACTATTTGATGAGAGAAAAGTGTGAGGCGTTGAAGGAGATTTTTTAGACTGAAAGTAGTTAAAAATGAAATTCGCTTCACACCCATACAAAATTTGATTTGCAAAAATCATTTTTGCATTATTAACTTGAAGTTGGTTTGCTAAATTTAAGCACAGTTTGTCAAAACATGATACTTTGTAATGTAACAAATCTTATGAAATTTAGTCCATTCTTTCTTGAACACTACATAACATTAAAAATGTCTACACAAATCCACTGAAATTTTGTAATAATAATTTTCGACACAACTTTTTCTGTCAAATAAATTTTTAAATTTATATTTTCATTATAGTCTTATTATCTGCGAGTCAGTACCTTTTACTGCGCTCCTTAAATTTAAATACTCAACCTTTGCAAACGCAAATATTATCTTTTCTTAAAATGTTCCTTTAATATGTAAAAGAATATGTAATTTCGAGAAACATTAAACATAATTGGCAAAGTTTATAATAATGTAAATATTAAATTAAGATAAATCTTATACAATTTTTTACTTCAATTTCTGTAAATCTCTTCAAATTCGCAAATTGAACCGAAATTAAAATTATCTTAACAACATATTTTTATGGTGCCATTTTGGTATTTAAGATTTGAAAATCCAGTTATAATTGGTTGATTCATTTTCTGGTGTCCGAGTCAAAACTATACACAAACTTCATTTCTGCAGCTGGATCAAACATCTTTTAAATTTTGATTTCAAATCATGTGTCTATCTATCATGTATCATATGCTTCTGATTCACAGACCCCAAACGATATTATAAACGATTTTGTGTTACGTTTGGAAATTTTCAATTAGCGCAAATTCTAACCAGTAGTGAAATTTTCTGAAAACCTCATAATTAATATTCAGAAAAAATGTGTTCAAAGTTTCTTTTTGCTTTCTCTGTTTAATTTCAGACATTTTACCCATAAAGAAACGAAAACTATATCAGTTTCCAATTGAAATTCAGATTAAAAAACGAAATAATATGAAATAATACAGGGTGGCGCACGAATCGTACAACAAACACAAAACGGCGACCAATGGGAACCGTTATTTAAAGACGTTGAAGTAGTTTTTTTACCTAGAACTGCGCCGAAGACGAATCCGTTTCAACAGCATTTGGTTGCAGCAAGACGGAGCAACTGCACACATAGCCAGGCCGGTTACGGCAGAGGTTCAACGAAAATTCCCAAACGAATTAATATCCAGAAACTACACATTCCGCTGGTTCCCAAGGTCACCTGACCTGACTTCACCAGACTTTTTTATGGGGTTATTTCAAGCAAGAGATGTACAAAACGAAACCAAGAAATTTGACTGAATTGGAGCAGTCCATTAAAATAATAATTGAGGCGATCCCTAATTCAACGCTTCAGGCCGCAATAATAATTTTTTGGTCGGATATAGCATATGCAGGAATGAGTATAGAGACCATTTACGGTCTATATAAAATAAAATTATATATAATAAAATAAAATACATTTTCTGCATAAAAAAAGTACATTGATTAAAAACAAGTAATTGCACAATAGGTGCATCACCCTGCAGTTTAGTTAAATCAAAACATAAACATAATATTTTGATAGAGAAATTTAACCTATTTGAGTTTCTAGTTATTTTTCAAGTAAGAAACGAATCGGAGCAAGAACTGAAAATTTGTTTCGAATGTGAACCGGAGCAAGCTTCTGATTTACCTTTAGATAAAATTGTGAAATCAGTTATAGAACACAATTGAATTTTTATTTTAATACTGTTTATCAAATGCTATCAATTGTGATATGATTTTTGGTAGTTGTTTCTTTTATTTTAAGTAGAAAATCATAATATAAAATTAACTCTTCAAAAATGCATGCACAAAATTGCAATATTAATTAACTTTTCCACAACGTAATGCAAAAATTCTCGACATCAAGTGACCATTTCTCAAAATTCAATTTCAATCGTTATTTTCCAATAACTTCGATTAGAAAAGGAGTCATTCAGGAAAGAGATTTTTAAACAACCACTTTCTAATAAAACAAACGGCGATGAATATGACTAAGATTACTTCAAAGAATTTTAATGTTGTGTCTATAAAGGTTCACTATATTCATAGGAATAGCATTATACAAAAAGAGTCTATATTACGTAAAAATCACAATTTGAGTTATCAATGAAATGGACCTAGGGCTCAATATATTAGATTAGATTTTCCTAAATTTTGTTTGGAATGCATCCATAAACTTTCCCGATTACAATGTAAATGTATTAATGGGCATATTCTTTAGCCCAAGATGTAGCGCAAATTAAGCGCGGTTTTGTCGTTAATCCTTCAGCTCTTCAATTCACGGTGTCATGGTTCATACAGCCAGAAAGACCAGATATGTTAAATACTACAAATTTTATTCAGTTCACGTATGTTAAAAAATGAAATTTTTTTAACCTTGTGGAAGTTTCCAAATATATAATACGAACAAATTTTTGTACTTCCAGTACGCATTACGAACGTTTTCGAAATGTAATTATGTTCGTTCTGCAATTTTTTATCAGAGAAAAAGTCGCACTTGGTCCTTGAGCAATTGATTTCGTTCGACACTAATTAGCTGGCCTCGTCATCCAACATCTTATGTACGCACAATTTAAATAAATATATGCGTTGTATTCAAACGTAAAAGGAATTTTATTTTGGTCATCGAAGAATTAAAACAAGCTCAAAGGACATAGCGGATATAATTAGGTGCGCGTGGCATTACCAGTGCGGATGTCTGTACATGTATCTGAGGGAACGCGGGCATAATTCGTACATTTTATTATCAAACAATTTTAGTTATTTAAGCCTATTTTTATATGAAATACGTGGACAGTTTTGTTGCCGATTATTGTCAATGTGGGTATAGGTGGGTTAGTTCGGGTTGACCATATAAATGAAAACAAAGTACCTTTGATAACGCCACAAATGAATTTATACACATTTTGAAATGAACCTTTATGTACGGCCAAAAATTTTACTGAAATCTTATTACACTATACCGCAGCGAAGCTACACAAACTACATACTTGGACACATCAGCATGTGTACATCTAACACGTGGGTTGTTACATAAATTTGCTATACACTACTTAAGAAAAAAAACCTTTACCTCTATGCGAATTGAGAGGATGCGATAATGCGATGTCAGCAAAATTTAAAATTGAACATTTAACTTGCCGCTATCAGAAAAGGAAGTTTTAAAAGGACAACATTGACGTGGTTATTTATGCATTTATGTAACTTACATCAACGTTGAATAGAAACATTGTAAAATGTACAGCCATTCTCACAATCGTTTAAAATTAAATTTACAAATCGCATATAAAGCTCGTGAATTTTTTTTCAACAATTTGTAACAAATTCATTACATATAGATTAAGGCATTAAGGTAGTTTACCTTCTCCGGAAAGAATGAAGGTATATGTCACTTGATAAGGCAAAAATGCCCCGCCCGAAATTAGGGCATCAAGTACCTTTTAACACAATGCTCTTTATGACTTCTTAAGTCGATTAAGCGGTGTCCACCTGTTTGATTGGCTTGTAGATACGATAACTACCGTAAATTTATATGAAGCTCCATTAAAAAAAAACGCAGTCATGCAACTTCCGGCAACTCTCCTACAAACAATCAAACTAAGGCATATGTTCTCAGCTTCATATCTTTTCATCGGTTGCATTGCAATTCGTGACTCCCCTTCAACTCATAATTCGTAGGATGCAGCAGGATAACTTGTTCGTCTTTGCAATGCTTTATATTACCCGGCAAAATTTGATAAGACCGATCTATCCACCAGCCATACCCTTTGGCACAATAAGTTTTGCCAATAGCATTTAATCAAAAGCTTGGCAAAATGTAAAAAAAAGTCGAGCAAAAAACCAAGCCGATTATGGAGCCTGCCATACAAATTACCTAATTTAATCCAGGTTCCTATCTATCACTTAATTGCATCAAATGCAGTAATGTGCCTTAATTCTGACCATTTGCAATGCAAAAGACGTTGGATGAAGTTGTATGTATGCACCAGGGGTGCATTGCAACAATGCTATTAAAGTGGGATGAAAACATATTGTACCACATTATACAATTTATTGAATTATTAATGTGGCTTTCCACATCGATGGTACACGCATCGATTCCCGCATTTACACATTTCATAGTTCATGAGATATGACCATTTAAATCGTTAGATTGTGTGTACAGTGTGACACACGTTTTACTAACCGTAACTTAACATCGATCGATCAATTACTTTGACCATTTAAAGGATTATTGAGAGGAGCGTGATACCGCCCAATTGTCACATCGCATTTTTGTACTCCAATAGCTTACAGTTTACATGATACGGCCATTCTAAGTAATTAGTTGTGTGGGCGGTGCCACACCTTCTCTTCCGATCTTAACTTATAGCATTCGACATTTCCATTATGGTCAGTTACTTAATGTTTAATTCTAATGACTTTGACCGCAGTAACTTAGTCCGAATGTTGTTTAATCAAGAGAGTGCCAGTTCACACATCCACTATTGCGTTTCAGTAATCCATACGTTTCGCAATTTGGTCAGCAACAGGCTTGCTTTAATTTCCGGTTTAAACCTTTCAACAGATTGTGGTTCAGAGCATATTCACTTTGTACTGATGTCAGTGTTGTACTATACAAAACATGCACCCATCGCTTCAGACCTATTTTTTTAGTTGATGTAGCAATGTCTGTCTGTCCACGTATACTTGGGATCAAAGTGTAGATCGCGATTACGAACCAGTTTCAACAAATATTATATATATATTTAGGAAAAGATATTTGGGAGAAAAACTATTGAGAAGGGTTAATATCGGCGCATGTTTTGATATGGCCGATCATAAAAATTTACCGTCCAATTACATTTTATTGTATCCTTGTATCTTGTTTTGATATCTGATATCTTCTGATTGGACTCCGCAAGTTACAGGAAAGTGGTATTTTGAATTACTGCCTACCCCTCCCTAATTATAAACATAAATTTTATAAAAATTATATCATTTTATTTTTCATACCTTCATCGGAAGGAAAATTTATATCATTTGATGTGGGGAAAATGTAAATTGCAGAAGGAAACGTCTAAAGTACAATGAATCTTTTAACCACGTGTGTTTAATTGTTTCTTAAGCCGATTGTGCGATGCACCTGTAAACTTAGTTTTGAAACTGCCACCCCCATTTGGGCATTTCTTATAACATTTGATCGATTTATCGAAGTTTGACTTTTCCACTGTAAATATTAATTCATAGACTGAAGTTTTTAACTTGTAGTTGGTTTCTGTAGAATGGTTTCTGTTGCATTAACGCAAAAGAACGTTTGGTGAAGAAATATATAAGTCAGATCCTTGATTGAAATTTCTGTACTGATTCTGTGTTGGAAAACTTTGAAAAATATTTATTTCTCGACTTTTAGCATTGATACGCTTCATAAACAGTTTTCGTTGTAGGTTCTGGACAAAGCATTTTGTTCGTTGCCACAACATTGTTCCCATCACTAAAATTTACAGAACATACTAGAATTGCGGCCGCCCTAATATTTATATATATTGTATAATATACGCACGTATCCATACATTTAGGTACTTGTTATATTAAATATGTATGTGTGTATAATTGGGTATCTCAACTTATGTCGAAATAGAAAAAACGTATCACGACGGTAGAAACTTTGTAAAACTTTATGCAATATAAATTTATCGACATGTAATTTACCTTATCCTGACGTATTTAAGCGTATACTACATACTCGTATATGCTCATATATGGTCGTTAATGTATAGTAGATATATAAATTCATTATATTTAGGTAGAGATACTATGTGTATAGCAATAGTGTAGTATACTCACATACACTACATACATTTGTGCTTATATCTGTCCGATGCGACTATGTTCGTCCCAGTAGAGGTAGTGGTAGTAGTGCCATATATATGAGGCACGCTATTAAAGTCAATGTCTAGTGTGTGTTTCCTTTTCACTTTGCACAGGCTTATATTAAAAAAGGTCATTTACTTCGGAGACTTTTTTAAGAATGCTTCTTATTAATTTTGTGGTGTTTATAATTTGAGCAACTTCCTCGTCACCACGTATTAGAAGATATTTGACCATGGAAACCGAAAAGAAACGGGTTCTACAATGCATTCAGAGATTAGGTATTGCAGTAAGTTTAAAGGGTTCCATAGAAGACGCAAAGTATTTATACACTTCAGTATTGAGAGTAAAATATTCTCTGATAGGAGGAGGCGACAAAGTCTTTACTCTACATTCGGTGAAAACATGTCGGAGGGCTTCCATAAATAAGACAGAAAATTAAAGAAGCCGGCAAACACACATCATGTAAAGGTAAAGGTTATTATGTTGTCGCCAAATAGGATGCGAATATTTCTTATTCGATGCGTCCGCCTGTGGGCTGCGAAGTGTAAACCTGAGGTTTTCTTCGCCCATCCTAATAAAATTTTGCCTGTGGCAATAGTTTATCAAGTCATAATTTGGGAAAAATCCTCACATTTTGCAGACTTGGAAAGATCCACATTCATGATTTGCACCAAATTGATAAATTGGATTTACGAACCATTTGAGAAGGCGCAATATATAGCAGTTAACACAACTTAACATATCGGGACATTTTAACCCAAACTTTTAACAAATGTTCTCGAACCCTAAAATATTGGCTTCACAACAACTTCTGCAACGTCTACAATAATTCGCTAAATTTTGCATACTACTATTTTTGCTTACGCTCTAATTTTAAACTGCAGTTGTATGTGTCAGCTATTATTTTCTGGTGCCTTCGGCGCAAAAAAAAAAAAAAACGGATTTGATATCACTATTCCACCTTGAATATTTTTTTCACCTACTGCCACGACTGGAACTGGGCCAAATTTAAATATTCCGAATATTAGGTGAGGATATTATTATTTAGTCTGTTCTTCCGAATGAAAATTACGTACAAATTTTTAAATACTGCTATTTTATAATGAGCGGTAGGTTAGAGGATAAGTCACTAATTAAAATTCCAACGACATTAAACAAAAATACAAACTAATACCGCCGGATGATTTATGAACTATGTAGGATTTAGAAAAAAACTTAATTTTTGCACGACATTAAAGGCTAGCAAAGTTAGATAACTTGTTCAATAACTGTTTCGTATCTTCTTGCCATTTTGAAGACAATTCCGTTACGCCTCCTTCATACAAACGCTTGTCCCTGTTGGCAAAAAAGGAGACGAACAAGCCACTACTATGTCATTCCCGACCAAACCCCCAGTTTTTCTTACGAATCGCCGTCAATGTGCGTGGCCAGGCTTCGTCCTAATGGAACACAATTCCTCTTTTATTTGCCAAAACAGCAGCCAGTTTTGGTCTCGGGGATTGCTTTCTTCATACGGTCTATTTGTTGGCAGTATTGGTCCGAATTAAGAATTTGGCAGTAGGAAGTAGCTCATAGTAGATGATTCCCTGTCAATCATACCAAACATACAGAAAACCCATCCTTATCGTCCATTCTGCCTTGACCACCGCTTACACTGGGTCACCGTGACCACGACCGCGTTTGCTTTACGTTATCAATGTGAGTTACTCACTTTTCATCACCAGTAACCATCCGCTTCAGAAATGGGTCGATTTCACTATGATACATCAGCGACTCGCAGACGGCAATTCAGTCCATCGCAACCTTTTTTTGTATCCATCATTGTGTGTGGTGATTCCAAGTGATTTTTTGTACAATGTTTAGGTACTGAGAAAGCGAAAGAGTGCCTATATTATGCTCGAATTTGGTGATTTTTATTATTTTTATCGACATATTCAACAATTGGTCTTGCAGAGCGCAGTGCAAAATTGTCGGAATAGAATCGACGAAACAAAAATTACGTGTAATTGGCTATTACAGCATCAGGTTCATAAACACTATTTATATTTTTAACTGCATTGACGAACGGTTTAACAATACTGAGTCAGGCGAACACAAAACTGTCTGGGTAGTTTTTTGAGTATGGAATCTCATTTTTTTAATGCAAGATGCAAATTACTAAAGCCATTAATGGAAACACAATGGGTTTCTTTTTGCCATACTTCATACATATTTTCCAAATTTAATATACGAAATAATAACATATCAAATTTTTTATTTTAATATTTTGCTTTGCAGGTGTTAAATGTCATTTTCTGTTATCCTGATGTAAGTAAAACCTGCTATGTGAAAGGAAAAATGAATGCCAAACGAAATAATATCGCCCTGTGTACTATACGAAGTATGACACAAGGCCTTGGAACGGGCTAACAGAAATTCCTTCAAGGCATAAATTCCATCGCTGGGTTGTTTCCAACATAACGAAGACACTTTTTTTAGATTGGTCCTTCCATTAAATCTATCCAAAAATAGATTTATTACCTGTTGGTTTGGACTGTCGGCATGCTGTTGCACCATCGTGATGGAAATCTGTACCAACTTGTCGTTTGAAACTTGAAGAGATGTTGATGTCGCCCATGAGTATGGCCTCTAGGCAAATGGCAAAATAATATCGGAGCGGATTGTTGTTGTTGCTTTAGTTACAGCATGTCTATGTCTATATCCGACACACAGCAGCAATGACCAACATCTCAAACTTTCGATACCTAACACAGTGGATTGATTTAGGTTGTTTCAAATGGATTTAACTAGATTTGGCTATGGATTGCTTTCTTTTTAACTCGTTTGTATTTATTCAGCCATCCAACTCAAAATAATGGCTAAAGTATTATCAAGTAGAGGAATTGTCGTGGAAAATTCAGAAAATGTATCATAATGACAGAGACAAATGGAAACAATCGCTCTAACAAATGTTAATTCTTAAGTAAGTAGAAAACAAAAGCATTCAAATGAATCCCACGCTGCACAATAGAAAAATAAGCTCTTTTGAAAGAGTACGCGAGTAGCGTTATCGGAATTCCTTAGCATTATCACAAATAATAGAGTATGTGTGTTATTTGGAGTTAAAATGTTGCCTCAATATTGAAAGATATGTATATTCAAATATATTTAAAGCATTAGACCAAATTGAGGGGAGTGACAAGTGCTCATCGGGATCATATCATGTAAAATTCACTCTTTTATTGCTCCAGAATCTGAATATTTAAGAAAGTTGACCGCTTCGAGTCCTTTTGTGCATCCAGAGCAGAGCGTTCAAATTCGCAGCGGCGGTAATTGCGTATCGGTTTTTAAAAAGGTTTGTTTTGAATGGCTGAAATACTAGGCTTTTGGTCCGAGGTTTTCACAAAATAATAGGAATTCACATGAAACTATTACATTAGCGCACGTTTCAAAGCTAATGTTAAGCTTTTCAAATCTCAGCTCCAGGAGAACATGCAACAATTTTGATTTATAATTGCAATCCATTGCAATTTTGTTTCGAATTAGAATTAAAATGAGTGAAAAATGTGTTCTTCTTTTTTGGTCCATTTGAAAGTATCCCTCACGTGGTAATCACTTTAAGTGTGAAAGTCTTTTCCAGATCATCATAAATCAGATCGGATTACAGTAATTGTGTACAACTAAATATAAAGCAATCGATTTTAAGTAAAATGGGCCAAGCTAAATCCTTGAATGTTGAGGAAAGATCCAAAATTAAAACGTACAAGGAGTGTGGACTTTCTATTCATCAAACAGCCAGAACAACTAATAGTGGTCACAAAGTTATATCGACATATTTACGCGACACCGAAGGCTATGAAAATAATATGGAAAGGTCGAACAGCAAGTTTTTCACACGACTCTGCTGCCAAAATTAAGGAAAAACTGGCGTAAATGCAGGTGTATCAACAGTAAAAAGGGTTATTTTCAAAGCAGCACACTTGCAACGCTTGAGACTTAAAAAAAAACCACCGCTAGACAATCTCCGTATAGAACGTCGCCTTTACGGAGTGGAATAGAATTATATTTTCCGACGAAAAAAAAAATTTAATTTAGAGGGTCCTGATGGGTATAATTATTACTTACACGATCTTAGAAGAAAGGAAAGCATACTTAATCGATTACACAGCCAGGAAGGTGGAGTTATGGTATAGAGAGCGATCTCTTATTATGGCACAATAGAGCTCCAGTTTCTCTCTGCAAACATGAGTGCGACTTCATACAAAACCCAGCTGGAAAAAGCTTTTCCTGAAGTTAAAAATGTTTTCAGAGACTTGGAACGGAAATTCCAATATGACAACGCGCCAATCCATACAGCAAGAGTCGTTAAATCATGAATTGACGACCAAAATGTTGAGGTTATGAACTGGCCGCCTTACTCTCCAGACTTAAACATTATTGAAAACGTCTGGGGATGGCTAGTAGGCAAAATGTACGAATCAGGCAAGCAATATTCAAGCAAAAGTGAACTCATTAATGGAATCAAAGAGACCTGGTCGTGTATTTCGCTGGTAATCAAAAAACTGTATGATTCTTTACCGAACAGAATATATGAACGTATTCTCACCCAAGGCGGAAACACCCATTACTAAATTTTACTTAAAATACTTATTTTTAAATTAGATGTAAGCAAACAATTATACCTTTAATTTAGAATTAATGTTTTCGTGTATAACCTAATTTCTGTAAGGGGGGCTATTCAAGTGAACCAAAAACTGAAATTGAATTCCTGACCTTTCTTTGTGTTTAAAGTTTCAGTACTTAATTGATTAAAATGAAAGAAAAGACAAACAGTTCGGTATAATGATTATTTAGAAAAAATTTTTTTTTTGTTTTTTTTTTTTCATTCATTTTCTTTATTGAATCTTTCTTATGAAATTTATAATAAGTATTCACATCTTAATCCTATCTTAAACTAAAGTATCCTGCCATTGCCGGATCTTGTTTTTGGCGAGCAGATCTGTTTATAACCGAACCAAGTCTAGCGTGTCCTTTCTTTTTAGCCGTATATGACCGGGAAAATATTGAAGGTTTTGAGCGAGTGGGTTTGAGTGGGAGGACAACTTCGATACACATGACCTGCTTAATTATTTTATTTCCTCGGAAATATTAGGAATGTTTAAATCTTTGTGTATGTTATCATTTCTAACATACCATGGGGCACCACAAATTTGGCGCAGTATACTTGACTGCCTTCTCTGTAGCTTATTTATGTTAGAAGCCGATGCCGTTCCACACAACTGGATGCCGTATGTCCATATTGACTTCAATATGGTTTTGTAGATGGTGATTTTATTTTCCAAACTGAGAGTAGACTGGGAGCCAATAAGCCAGTGGAGTTTCAATTGTATGATTTTTGAGCCAATGTGATTTTTCCAGGTGAGACGTCGGTCAAGGTGAATACCCAAATATTTGACATGGTTATGAACGGGTATGGTACTACCGTCTACATTCTAAGAGAATGTAACCTGTACACTCTTAGTGGCATTTACTTTTATCTTCCACTTTTCGAGTCAAGATTCTAATGTGTGTATATGAGACTGCAGTTGTCTAGAAGCCATTAATGGGCAAGTGCTAGTGCTCATGAATGCAGTGTCATCAGCGAAAGTTGAGGTTTGAATTAGGGAATGAAGAGGCATGTCAGAGGTGTAGATGGTATATAGTATAGGGCCTAGTATACTGCCCTGCGGAACTCCTGCTGAAACTTTTCTTTGAGTTGAAACAGAGTCTTTCGATTTTACTACAAAAGATCGATCCTTCAGATAGCTCTCCAGGAGCTTATGGGTATTTGCCGGTAGAAAAGAGACTATTTTGTGGATAAGGCCTTCATGCCACACTTTATCAAAGACTTGGGAGATGTCTATAAAGAGAGCTGAGCAATATTTCCGATCTTCAAATGTTTTTCTAAACTGGGTTACTGTACGGTGTACTTGTTCTGTCGTTCCATGATCCTTGCGAAACCCAAACTGGTGCGTGGGTATTACATGGTTTGCTTCAATATGGGGGTATTTGGAGAAAGATCTTTTCAAACAGTTTAGATAAAATAGAGAGTGAACTTATGGGTCGATAGGATGTAATTTGTGACAGTTCCTTTCCAGGTTTTGGGATCATTATTATTTCAGACAGCTTCCATGATCGAGGAAAGTATCCAATTCGAAGTATAGCATTAAATATAAATAAAACTAATTTGAGGATATTGTGGGGGAGTTCTGAAATCATTTTCGCTGTTGTTTTATCGTGTCCAGGAGATTTATTCATTTTCAACGAGAGAACATTTTTCTTTAAGAGAGATAGACTTATTTTCATTGGATTTGTGACCATTGGGCTAATGATCGTTGGATTCACACGAGAGATTGTATCGTTAGGAGTAAATACTTCCTCCAGATGATCAGCAAATTCTTTCACTTTTTCATCACTACTCCTTGCCCATCCTCCATCTTTCATCCGCATTCGAGACTCCTGTGTTATAGGACGCTGTAGTTGCCTTGTGGCCTTGTGCAGGCTATAGTTAGTGTTTTGTGTGGCTCCTAGACGAGATGATTGGCGGGCTTTGGAGATTTCTTTTTTTTCATCCAGAGTTGACCTCAGTTTTGACTTGCACTGGTCGAGACGAGTTTTGAGATAGGGAGATCTGTGCTTTTGCCATCGTCTTCTCGCTTTCCTTTTCTCTTTGATTAGGGATTCAATATGACATGAGGAGTCATTTTTGGTTTTAGCATAGATCTTGTGCGGTGTTGCCAAGTTTGCGGCAGTTGTCATTGTGGTAGTGAGTACGTTGATGGCAGACTGAATTTCATCTGGTGTTTTGAGAGAAAAGTTTTGCCACAGATGAGAGCTTATGTACATCTTGTATCTCAACCAATTTGTATGCCTGTTTGGAAAATGGTAAGAGATTTCCGTGTTCAAGGGAATGTTAAATACTGTGAGAATTGTGGGGGAGTGGTCTGATGAGAGGTCGGGGGAAGGAGTAACGATGATGTGTTCTCTTGTTATGCTCTTCATAACTGCAAAATCTATGAGATCGGGGGTTTTATTGAGATCCGTGGGCCAGTATGTTGGTTCACCTCCAGACAAAACTTTTAGGCCTGAACTTGATATAGCATTCAGCAATTGCCTGCCCCTGGGGTTGACGAGTCTAGACCCCCAGAAGGTATGTTTAGCATTGTAGTCTCCGGCTGCTATAAACTTGTCACCAAGAGTAGAGAAAAAGTGTGAAAACTGGTCTTCGCTTATAACATATGTGGGAGGGCAGTATATGATAGAAACTATTATGTTTAATCCAGCTGAAGTGGCTTGTATGTGACGAGTTTTATATTCGTGTAGAGGGAAGTGCTTTACCTAAGCATTTATTAGTACAGCTGTTCCTCCACAAGCTCTGCCACTGGGATGTTTTGTATCGTAGGTTGAGAATCCATTTATTCGGAAGCAATTTTTTTTTTAACGAGAAATGAGTTTCAGAGACTAAGAGAATGTCAATATTTCGGGTTCTCAAGAAATACTCTACTTCATTCTTATGTTGGGTGAGTCCGTTGGCATTCCAGTAACAAATTCTTATAGAGTTCTTTTTCCGGTTAATAAAACTTGAATGAGCACGTTCTGGTTTCGTAACATTTCTTGCATAATCCCCTGCATATTTGTCATGAAATTATTCATAGTTTTTATGAGGGAATCGATTGAGGTTTCAATATTGTTTTTCTGCGGAGGAGCTTGAGGAACCTGATTTTTCAGAGATTGTGCATATGTCATTTGAGTCGTCGTTGCTGAATTGACATTTGAGACTGATGGAACTGGATTTGGGATACACCCAAACTCTGGCACTTGAAACTGAGGAGTTTCCTGCCTTCTATGAGAGAGCTTCCTCCTTAGTTCTATATACACGGGGCAACCTCTATAATTAGCTGTATGGTTTCCTACACAGTTTCCACATTTCTTCATACTGGGATCTGTTTTTGGTAACTTGCATTCTGAAGTTTTATGAATACTTCCGCATGTCACACATACTGATGGTAATTTGCAGTAAGCTTTAGTATGCCCAAACTCCTGACAGTTTAAGCATTGAGGAGGGTCTTTGCGCGCTAGCGGTTCCTCAACTGATACTCTGCGATGAAGCAGATATCTGAGATTGTAAATTGAGGGGGGTTCATTTTTTTCTTTCATGTGGGCATAGTCAAACGCTATTTCCACCTTAAACATGGGCTGAGGAGCCTTGAATTTGTTGAGTATATTGTGAATGGATTTCACTTCGAAACCCTCATTTTCAACAGCCTCCTTTATTTCCTGTATGGGAACGTTGCTTTCAATGCCCTTGATTACAATTATTAGTCCCTTAGAGCTTTTGAGTTGGTAAGTGTAGTAATTCTTACGTTCCTGGTCAAAAAATTTGGATACTTCACGATATTTTTCTTCTGTATATGTTTAAACTTTTGTCTCCAGCACTTTCCCCTTGCGCAGGGACACTACGTGGAAACCGTCTTTACCAACTAAATGAGATAATCTGTTTACCAGATTGTTAGAGATAGCTTCCCTTAGGAATATTGGGAGAGGTTTTTGTGTTTTCTTAGGTTGTGATTGCAAATTTTCTTCTTCTGTGGCCAAAATTGCGTAGTAATTTTGACCTCTTGGGTCAACCTGTGAGGGAGGGATGCTTCTGGAATACTTCGAGTTTGGAAGTTTTTGGCTAGGCTTTGGGCTCAATTTTCTTTTCAGAATGGGAAAGTAAACGTCTATCCCAGTTTGAACCGTTTCATTTTGAGGTTTTTGTTTCGGTATAGCGCCCTTCGAGGTCGATGTTGCCGGTTGAGTAGCATTCGCGAGAGTTGCCACTATATCACCGTTTGCACTAATGTTAGGGGAAATATCGGGTATACTTTTAGGCGGAATCTTAACTTGGGGGCGAACTGATTGTTTGTGGAGCATGGGAATGCGAAGTACTTACGGGCATACTTTTAGGCGGCAACATATTTTGTCCACTTGCCAAACTGTCATTATTGTTGGGAGAGATGTGAGCTGAGGGGGAATTCATTTTGACACTAGTTTTCGCGGTTAGGAAGGCACTGTCATCTTTTTTGTTTTGGGATGCACTTTTCTGACACTCGTTTGCATTTATTGAGAGATAAGTATTTCTGCCGTTAAGACTCAGACGTCTCTCTGAGTGTGAAACACTCATATAGGCACTTTTCGCCTTAAGATATGCGAAATGTAAACTATATTTTTTTCCAGATTTGTTGTGACTGTAATATTATAAATTGTATGTTATTATCACTGCACTGGGGAATTTTGATTTAGCGTCTTCTGACTGAATATTTTTGGGCTAAGAGTATATTTAACCTTTTTTATAATTATTTTTCTAAAGCCGATGCACAAACACGTCTGTCTGCACAGAAAGAAAAACAATCAATTTGAAAACAATCAAATAGAAAAATTTGAATTAGGAAGATATATAAGGGGGGTGGTATTCAAGTGAGCGGCACTGTATATACCTTCAACTAACGTCCTTTTTCGTTGATGGAAAAGTGTGAGGTGAGTTTTCATTAAAAATGGACTAAATTGAAACACAATAAAAAAGCAGTCATAACTTTCTGAAGGCGTACGCTTACAAATTTCTACATGTGTTTCCCCAATGACATACCGACTACTGCCATATATGTTTGCGATGTCAAACATGGGCCGATATGTCTAGTTTTCAGTAAGGTTCATTCCTCATGATTTAATGATTAAAATGTGTGATTCTGAATTAAGGAACTACAAATGGTAAATAATTATAGCTCGCTAAAGTCTTCTGATTAAAAACCATAGGATAACTAGATACAAAATATATGCAAAATTATGAGAAGAATTTCTTATAATTGAATGAGATATCAGAATCTAGGAAAAAACTGGCGTGGTTATCCGGTTAGTTTCTTTGTTCAAACCCATAAAGATTTAAGTTACTACACCTTACGAATTAGGAATTTCAGGCCAAAAATTAAATTTCAATAAATCAGGCAATTTACAATTTCCGCCTACGATTTAGCATAAAGGTTTACTGCGGTGTTAACTGATCAGACGCTCCTGAAATACATTTCGACAAAAAATAATTGCTACCATAAACGTTTTCTTTTGTGAGTTTTGTTATATCGAGCAATATACAACACTATCATTCTCCAGAAATTATATTTAAGTAAACATTCAGACGCGAGAAGTAAAATAAATGCACAATGAATGTACATATCATACTCAAGTACAAATTCGCTAAATTTTAATCCGACACACGTAATTATGTTTCAACATTTCCTTACAATGTGAGTTTTAACCAGAATTCCAATCATCTTAATCATGGATAACATACGGACAATTTATATATGTATATAACAATATCCCACTTTACATATAACTTTATCCCATTATTCGCTTGACATTTCATAAAACGGAGCCGGATTTTGTTCATCACCCGTTCATCACAATAGCATATCACAGACTTACGTATCAGGTTTGTGCAATAGAAATATTAGAATTTTCGTATGCAGAGTGACTGACATTGAGATGTCCCATATACAATTGTTTGTTGTATTTCTGCGACAACGTTTGTCTCCCACCATTTGTCCAAATAATGTGATCATGACTGTTGATTGACTTACGCGGGTTGTATTGTATTGGCGTGAGACAAGTTGAGCCAAAATTCCTCAAGTTTCAAACTTTTTCAAACTTGATCGTTCACATTAAAAAGAACATTTTAATTGGTACATATAATCTTGCAAATGGTAGACTGGTTAAGAAAGTTGATGAAACAAAGTGCACGAAAGTTTGTGCAATTTTAAATTGGATACTTCACCGTGCTATTACGATGATGTTTTAAAATGTATACTACGGTCTGATGACATTTGACTGTATCCTTTTTACCCGGAAAATCATTAGATAATAACAAACAAATTATTGTATTTGATAATTTTTACTTAAATAATGTTATATAACATAACTATTGCAGATAATAAATCTGATAATGAGTTTTTTATCTTGCTCATTAACTAAATGATGATATTATTACAACATCAACAAGTCCTTCAAAACATTTTATATTTTTGCGTAATTTCTTGTTCAAAAATATATCTTCGTTGCTCTTTGATTATATATAACTGATAAAATGAGACTATAAAATGCTGCCTAAAATAAATAAATAAAATAATAAAATAAATAAAAATTTCTTATATATACATAACAGCCCTCGGATGTCAATGCAAATTTTGTTTCCCAAAGTTTAAAAAGAAATAATAATAACAAAAGTATCGATATCTCTAGAACAGATGGGGCCCATAATCGTCAATCGGTTAATTGACACGTATGCCTCTACCCAACGTTTTTTTCTGTTGATATAAAAGCTGGCGGAATGCCAAGAGAGGTTCTTATCAACAAACACTGTTAACTAAAGCGCAGTAAATAATGATCAATTATAACTTACTGGACTTAACTATTATAGCGTAACTAATGGTAGCCTAAAGATGTCGGCAATGCAGGAGATTGTTATTCATTAAAATATTCAAGATGCTCGCTAAGTTATTTTGAATTTAGTAGTAGTATAATTGGAAGAAAAATATAAATCTAGAAATATGTATATGTATTGGGGTCTGCGAATTAGAGGAAGATTTAAATTTCCATAAATCGATCAACTTGCATAGGAGACATCCGAATTGGTGTGGCAATGCAATCCATTTTTATTCTCTGAACTACGTCTACTAAAAACATTATGTGATATGTGTTGAAGCGGTAATTTGTATGAGAGGTACTAGACGGCATATTTTATCAGGACAAATACTGCGTTTCAAGGGAAAAAATTTGAATTTCAGAAAATTAATAAATTTGTATGGAAAGTGAAGCATTTTCGTTTTGAGACACAAGTTTAGTGAATCCTTAACGTTTGTCAAGTTTGACCGATTTTATTGAAATTACATAAAGTATATGAACTTAAGAAAATATGGGTTAATTCGGTTATTTGTTTGGAATGTACTAATCGGTTCTGCTCCATTTGGTTCACAAAAAAAAATGTTATTTTTTATGGATTTTGTGGATTTTTTTTAATTTGTCTGAAATTTGGAAAAATATGGTTAGAATAAATGAAAAATTTACTAATAATGCATAATAATAAGAAGATGCCCGAAGATGATACTCAAACAAAAGTTTTAGATTCCATCAGTAGAACCAATCAATTTTGTGGTCTTAGTTAAAAGTGGAAATCATTGCAATGGTATGTTTTATGATGATATTAATATTCTTTCCAAACACTATCAGTATCAATTTTTGCTGATCAGTCTGTTCAGTCTGTTAAGTGAGATTCCTATCTCTACATAATTTGACAAAGCTGAAGTTTTAAACTACAAACATATTTCAAGGTTGTATGCTTGAATACAATATATCATAAAATTGTTAAAATGTTGTCTTTGCGGGTTCAGCAACTTGTATGAATATTGCTGCTTTTTCGGATAAAATCTTAATCTCTATAGTGAGATGTATTTATATTTGGAGAAGCTCATGCAATCAATAAACGTATCTTTTTATTTTATTGACAGATATTTTTTCGCAATTAAGAATTAATCCACCATGTGATACATTTTTAAATCATACGTCCTTCTATACTGACAAGTTTTTGCGCTCACTCTATTGACTGCAAATATAAGATAAGTGAGATAGGGATTGCTTTGTTTCTTTCTCTTAGTCGTTGCTTTTGACTATTTAACGTATCTTGCGAAGGTATTTGTTTATATGAAGAACACAAATTAGGTGCGGATCAAACACAATTTGTGCTTTCCGAAATTATTAACAACTAATATATTTTATTATTTGGCTTCGGAGTGATAACCAGTTGTTACATTTGCAGTTTAAATAAAGATATAAATAATTATTTCGCCTAAAACAGTCTACCGATTTCATGATGAGTTAGTTTTAGGTACTTTTAGATATTTAGAAATAAGTGAACCAAAATAGTAAACGCATTTTTTGTTTAGCGGGATCCACCTGCAAATTTTATACTTGGAGTCATACTCTGGAATCAGAAGAGTGTAGATTTAGAAATGTTCGTGAAAAGTGAGTGACTGAATTCTCATCAATTTAAAATTTCATATACAGGGAGCGAAAAGTTGACCATAGAATCGTGAGATTTGACAGCTCTAGACATTTTTCTTAGAGATCCTTTGAAGCTTCGCATTGAATAGAGCAAGTCGAACTTGTTAAACTTAATAAAAGGCATTGAGCATCAAATGGCCAATCTATCGCCTAAAGTATTAACTATAATAATGGGATTAGACAATTATATCACACATAGCAGTATATCGCTACATAGTCTGTTGGACTCCATTTCATGTTTACCTTTAAACAACAATAAAAGTTACGACGACTTTGACTTTAAGAATAAAAATTAGACTTTTAATATTTAAGAAATTGCAAATCTTATTTATTAGACATTTTTGCTTTAATATTTTAACCAGAGAAAAAAATATACATAATTATGTGATTTTGTCAATCTTCCGGCAAGAAGGATCTGTTGGAGTGGGGCCATTCCGGAGCTTGCTGATTAGTTTGCGAGCAAATTCGTAACCATTTGTAATGCGTTGTATGCGTGATAAGTCGGCCCACGCGATTGCATTTTTGAAGAAAATGCAGGCCTTTCGGGACCGGCTCAGTAACAACCGGATCCATACCCGAACAATCGTTTAATTTGGAACGTGGCACATCTTATGCTACGTATTGACCGCGTTTGAACGCAATGTTTTCAACAATTCGGTACACGAAAAGCCATTTGCAATATGACATTTGAGACGAATTCTTTGTTCTTTATTTATTATCCACTGTTAAAAGGAAAGTATTGTTGAAATAAACTGGCAAAATCGAGTACTGCAATCAAATTAAACGACAATTGTGCCAGCTTAGCGATAAAAATAATTTTAACAATCAACTCCCTATAATTTTTAGACGGAATGTATGTTGTGTCGTATATCGGCAGAAATTGTTAAATCCCTATCGATACCGCACGGTATAATTTCACAATTTTAGCACTCCATGGATTCTCAATAATAATTAAATCCCGTAAAAAGGGATTTAATTATTTTTTCGGTATGGCATCCATTAATAGCTGCAAATCCATGTGGAGAATCGGCTACAAAATGGGATGAGCGCAACATTCGGAATGCTTTTTTCTCGCTGGCAGTCTGTACAAATCTTAGAGCATGTTGGATGTATGATGCTTCACATACCGAAGGCCTGGACAATTCTGCTGTCAAGATTTTGGAAAACATGCACATGCATAAATGTTTGTATATGTTTATTTGAGCAGATAAAGAAAATATTCCATATTTGTCATACTGTCGCGCTTACTGCCAATTACCGAAAGTTTAAGTAAATTGAAATATTGCTTTTGCAACTATCCAACTCTTTCAGGTGAACACGAGCACAAACAGACTGCATGAAATTTCTCTTTCTCAGAGTGTACACGGGATAATGTCTATCTGTCAGTCAGTCATTTTAGCTTATTTCGGCACCGAACACTTTTGCGCTCAACATTCCATGTGAGAAAGTTCCATCACGCAAAATTCAGCACATACTACTGCGTCTGGATACGTATAGAACCAAACGGTTGTCATGTGTACGAGTATGACTATGTATTTGTACGAGTACGTGTGCAAAAGTCCTACCAGTGTTTTATGATGAACCATTTGATTGATTGTCGCCATTAAGGTAATGATGCTGGCTGCACGTTATTTTACCAAATATTGCTCAGATTAACCAAAGTAGAACGCATATTCAGTTTGTTGTAGTGGTTTCATTCCAATCAGAAATGATATACGGTCAATTTGTAGAACAACAAACAATTCACCTTTAGTCGTATTAAGAGCCATTCAAAATATTGCTTATAATAAAGCACGGTATTATCAAATATCATATAATAACGTCTCTCCACGTAAAGCTGGAGATGGAATACGAGGTGTGATAAAAAAAAACAGTTTTCCAAATTTCGTGAGTTACGAATGTTCGATTTTCGCATTTTTTTCCTGTTATTTGGTACACATGTCTGTTATATATGTATATGTTGACAATATCAGCCATTTTGGATTGTCAGTTTTGACAAACAAAAAGGTTAGTCGTGTTTTGGTGTGCTCCTCGATTTTTTACTATCCGAAAAAATGGATCGAAGAAACTGTATTAAGTTTTGTGTAAAAAATGAAATTAAATGTGCAAGGACATTTGAAATGTTGACTGTGGCATTTGGCGAGTCTACTATGAGCAGAACACAAGTTCAATTGTGGTATAACAGGCCGAGAAGATGCCAATGACGATGCTCGTCATCGAATAACTATTAAAGGAGTTGCTGATGATGTCGGCGTATCGTTCGGCTCATGCCAAGCAATTTTTATGGATGTTTTAGACATGAAACGTGCGGCAACGAAGGATGTTTAAAATTACTAAACTTTGACAAAAACAACGTCGCATGGGCATCGCTCAGGAGCTGTTGAATGTCGTCAATGACGATCCAGATTTCCTCATAACTCGAAGACGAATCATGGGTGTATGGTTATGACATTGAAAAAGCACGTTAAGTTCGGTCAAATGTGTAGGTTTTGCTCACTTTTTTCTTCGATTGCAATGGCGCGGTGCATCATGAATTCTTGCCACAAGGTCGTACGGTCAATAAGGAATACTACCTTTAAGTTATGCGCCGTTTGCGCCAAGTAATTCGTCAGAAACGCACAGAATTGTGGAAAAACCAATCATGGATTTTGCACCATGATAACGCACCAGCTCACACATCAATGCTTGTGCGTGAGTGTTTGGCCAAAAACAAAACCGCAATCATGCCTCCCTCAACCACCGTATTCACCGGACTTGGCCCCCACTGACTTTTTCCTCTTCCCAAAACTGAAGGCACCGATGAAAGGAAAGCGTTTTGCTACGATAGAGGAGATAAAAGAAAAATCGAAACAGGAGCTGTTAGCGATACAAAAAAACGCTGGCAGAAGTGTATTATATCTGAGAGGGACTACTTTAAAGGAAACAAAATATAAATTGATGAATAAATAAATACTTTTTAAAAAAGTTGAAAATAAAGGTTATTTTTTAATCAGACCTCGTAGGCACAATAAGCGTTAATTAGCTAAATTCCCATTAAATTCCCATTTAATCACATGATTGGGTTATGAGAGAGCTTCTCACATTAAATGAGCTTATATTCATTGTGTTTAAGTGAAAGACACCTACGTTTAGTGACTCCGAACATCATCTGGAAAAGCTTTTAGTAGATTTGCCGATTGCTCGTTCATTCAAAGTGTTCGTCGGCACATCGAGTCTAATGTCGGTCAAGAAAAACAGGCCGATATATGCAAGTACGATCATATGAAGGAATGTCGCTCGTACATCGTGCCATGGTCTCTTAATACTTCTCAAATAAGGTTAATTTTCTCTACTAGGTCCAATATGTTCTGACGGAAATTCATCTTTATTTTTCGATTAATAAAACCTTTCCCCATATACCATCACTAATTCCACATTTTTGTAGCTTTCGACCTTTAGTTAGTCGATTTTTCCGAAATTGTATTTGCGTTTCCAAGTTTTCTTGTAATGGTGTTGCTCTGCTCTTATCGGCTGTTTTCCTACAGGTTTGTTGAAAATTTCGATTTATTATGAGTAACGCACATGAAATTTAATATCGTAATACCTATATATTTCCCAATGGACATGTGGTTACATGTCTACTCTAAGTTTTTCCAGACACCTTTGAGAAATATGAAACTAATTGCGTATGGAATTAAATTTCTAAATTCCGCGCAGATATTTTTGATATTTCTGAAATTTTCCTTTATGTTAATCCGCAACATTTTGTTAACTGAACATAAGACCGTCTCATATTAAATATAAAAAATGCATATAGAAAGATTTTTGGATCAGTATTTGAGGCCTCAACCCGCAGGAATGTAAAAATGAGATATTCGCAAGAAAACGTGTAATTTTTAATCAGGGCATCATTTGAAATTCAAAAACTGTTGCCGGCAAATGTAGACTTTCGGAAACTTTCAGTGTACTATATCGAAAATATATAAAGAATGATGAAATTAATACCACACATATTTTTTTCAGAATCACACCAATACAATTGTTTCAATATTGACTATTTACAAAATTACAAGAGAAAAATATCCAATATGAAGCGTTTCAGCATCAGAAAAGTGCCTTCATTCCATTTTTTATAGATACTTTTTGTACAGGATGTTAGTCGGGAAGGTATACTACTTTGTTTTGCGCCATTTTGGTAAACATTGGTCTTGACAGTTCATATTTGGCAGTCGTGAAGTAGAGACGTGGCAAATTTATTATGGAAAAACATTCGATAAACCAACTTGTTTTAATTGTTAAAGCATTGTATCAAAATCAATCATCGATTACTGTGACGATGAGAAAGTTACGTAAATTTTTTTGGATAAAAACTTGTCAACAAGACGCACTATTTATCGTGTAGTGAATGATTTCGAAGAAAGAGGGTCTGTAGCTGATAGGGCCAAGCATAGACCACAACGTACTGCATCGGCTGAAAACATTACTGTTGCTCAAGAAAGTGTTCAAAACAATCCATCGACCTCAATTCGACGCCATGCTCAGGAGCTTGGTTTTCAAAGAACAACTTTGGCCGCAATTTTGCACAAGGATTTGCACTTGCTTCCATTTAAGATTCAGTTGACACAAGAGCTTCTTCTACAAGACCATTTACGCCGCCATACATGTGCCAACATGTGACGTGGTACATTTTCATTTGAATAGATATGTGAATAAACAGAATAGTCGGTTCTGGGCAATGGAAACCCCTCAAATTATTCATCAGTCACCTTTGCATCCATTACAAGTGACAGTCTGGTGTGCAATTTGGTCAGGAGGAGTCAATGGGGAGCGATATCGTGATGTGATTGAAAATTTTTTAACACCACTACTGCATGCTTTGGGCTTTATTAACAAGCGGTATCAACTAGACGGTGCCACATCGCATACAGCCAAGATTACAGTACAATTACTGCGAGACCTCTTTCCACAACAAGTTGTTTCAAGAAATGGAGATGTTGATTGGCCTTCACGTCGCCTGATTTGATTGCTCCGGACTTCTTTTTGTGGGGATATCTGAAAAGCTTTATGCAAAGGTTTATGCAAATAAACAAGAAACGCTTGAGCAACTCAAACAAAATATTCGTGATGAAATTAATAAAATACCGCGTGAAATGTGTGAGAATGTAATGAAAAATGTGCTCAAAAGGGGCTCGCATTTGTGAAGCTAACGGAGGCGGACATTTATCTGACATTGTATTCCATACATAATTGCTGACATTGAATAAAACATTTATCAACATAAGATCCATTCTCTTTCATTTAATCACAAATTATAAACAAATAAAATAGCATACCTTCCCGACGGACTCCCTGTATAAGCCTTAAATATAGAAAAGTATATTGCAAGACACTTTCCATAGTCAATTAACAATCATAAATGTGTCTTCGTGGATACTGCACGTACAGAAACGTGAATTCATATAAACTTTCCATACAAAAATATCCTCGAAGGTACATCTCGTCTAGAACATTGCTTTCATGGACACGTTTAATACAGAGAAGTATCTTCATACATTTTTTTCATATATAAAATATTTTTCATACATGTCATGTCATTCTTTCAAACACAAATATGTTTTCGAATGTACTTTATAATAAAGTTGCTGTTAAATTGTTTCGTTTTTTCATACTTATTTGATAATTTGTTGAGTTTAAAGCACATTACATCGAGAGTCACTCCTTAGGTTCTAAATATACAGTTCCCGAATATCCGAATATTAAAAGCTTAAAATTGTATGGGAAATACAATAATTTTCATGCAGTATTCCATATGATATCGTTAATATATTTTCGTTAATAGTTCCAATAGTTCACATTTCTATGCGTTTTAATAGGGGGCTTTGTACTAATTTAACTTTTTCAGTAGTAATACCAAAATAGTTTCTCGATGAATGTAGCTAAATGTATTTGCGCCGAAATTCAGCAGCGGCCGACTGGACCAAATTAACGAAGTCGCCGCCGCCAAAAATTTGCAGTCTCTTAGGAACTCTTTATTTTTTCTTTTTGATAATGACAATGACATTGTTTTAAACGTCAATGGAAACAAGTGCTACAGACACATTATTTCTGATCTTTCTGAGCTGATTTCAACAAAGTGACGCATTTTGTGAACCAATTAATTTATTGAGAGAAAAATTCAATGACCATACAATCTACGGAAACGGCGATCCGAACTGACCATCAGGATTGTGTGATATGAGTGCAATTGAATATTTTCTTATATCATTGATCATTGATTTGCTCCAATTAACTTCAAATTCGTAATGACTTTAAAACTAACGTTATTTGTGTTATTGATGAAATACGAGTAAGTGCAATTTTATGCGGGAAAGATGCTCTGCACGCACTTTTTAACAAGTCCGAATTCAGTCATTCACAGGAAATCAATATAAAACAAAATGTAATGTACAAATATGTAAAAGTAAAACGTCGTTTTGTTTTTAATTCAAATTAATAGCATTGACATCTTATTTATCCATTCACTAAAGATCGCCATAACTGTGTTTTTCAAAATCGGACTTCAAATTACTTGCAGTGTTGATTGTTCGAGGCTTTTTCTGAAAGTACCCATATAATTTTGATTTATAATGCTGACAATTACTTTTGACACTGTAATCTGTTTTCCTTCGTCTTTTTCTTATGATCATGTATCCATTGAATATTACCATGTTTCTTTAAACTTTCCTCGGCGGGCGTTTCAAATTTCATATATAATAGTTTCTGCTCGGGCTGTGCTCAGGCAACATCACAGTAATTCAAGTTATAAATTATATGTATTTAGGATAATATTATTGTCGATGTTATTTGTGTTGTAGCTAAATTTGAGTCATGCCTTCGGAGTTTTTTTTATAATGCTCCCTTTCTTTTAACGTATAATATTGTTAACTATGCAAAATTATTGATATTCCTCTAAACGTAATTAATAATTTATTTATATTTAATATTGTGTATTAAAATATAGTCAGTATAAATGTTTTCATCTTTTCCATTATCTCGACAAAAAGAGTACAAACCGTCACATAAATTCCAGGAATTTTTCATGCAAATTAAAAGGGGAATATTTAGAAAAAAAAACGTTTTGCTTTGTTTGGATTATGGTTGCTTTGACCTCTGGGGAAGGCAAGTAATTCCAAGTAACGTTGAACTTTACTCCCCCTTATGTGTTCATAGTAGTTGCTCTATCCTTCCACTCACTCCATTTCTTAAAGTGACTTGTGTTTCAACGTGCTCTCCTTATGAAGCTCATTCCTTCATATTGTCGTATATCAGTCCGTCCGCCTTAGTACTTGTCTGTGTGTATTTTGTCAATGGTTATTTCATATTACATGGAAGGACAATAAGATCACAAAAAATATCAAGCGTTTTTATGTCCTTATTGTTGGGGTTCTTCTGATAGGATACATAATAATTTAAAGCGGTCCCCATTGCTTTTTATGATTTCACTCAAAGACTTACTATGTCCATTTTGCAATTAAAGTTGTTGGCCGAAGAGATGAACTTTAGCAACGAACCCCGTACATCTTTCATTTTAGTATATGTACGTATAAGCCCTGATATGTACGTACATATATTATGCTTATGTATGAAATGAGTGTACACTTTCATAATGTAAAAATTTTATATTTTAACATAATGCGATAGCCATTGCCGTCGTTGTTGGCCGCCCAAAGAAGAGCAGAACATAGTGATAAAAGGAGACTTTTCAGATGATTCAAATATCCAACGATGTGTATGTTATGTTCACCGTGTGGTCATGAATTTAAAGTGAATACTCGTATGCTGTAGCAGCACATTCTCACGCACTCACACATATCTACATTACATGTACATTTTATGAAATCGGTATATATAGAAGAGAAAAACAAATGTAGCCGACAACGTGTGGTTTAAGCTCTATTTGAACGAATAGCCGTCACAAAACACGTCCATTAAACTGACGGAGTGACTGACTGACTGAATGGTTTAATTGCAAATTGCAAATATGTATATGAACTTTCCTTCACCACGTTAGCGTTTACTTGTATCAGGACGGGAGGTGGCCAAACGAAATGTGCCGGTTCAGAGATCTGAAAGAAACTCAAATGAATGCAAAGTAATAACTGATATTAACACACACGAAAGCAAAGCAGAAAAATTAAATAGTCTCTAGCACATTATTCGGTACGATTATTTTTTCGTTAAAAAGATGGATACTCACTAAGCTACCATAACATGTATTATGTTATGTTAACATTCGTAAAATTATATGAAACAGTAGAACTCTTTATTTTAGCAACTTTATCTTTTAATTGAATTTCCTTTTATCAAAACGCAGGGGAAATGAAGCAACTCTTTAATGAATTCCCTTTCTGTCTCTCATTTGCCTTAACAATGAATATCTTGAATTTCATCCTGGACGTGTCCGTAATTCTCTATGCTAAACATAAAACGAAAGAGAGACTTCGTCAATTTGTATTTTTGTTCATATCTTCTGGACATCAGAATAAAAATCCGAAATAGACAAATCATAGACAGGCATGATATACACCTCGGATCCCGTACTATACTCGTATGTGACCAAATTGTCGAGATAAGTAATGTGCTTCCGTACGTCATACCGTGATTAATTAATATTTGCAATAGTCAATTTTATTTACCAATTGCATAGTAGGATTACATGTATTTTAATTAATTGAACAGATTTCTACAGCTTGAGTGAAAATCAACGACAGTTTCAATTCTGAACGATTCATCTATTAGAACATGGAAAGCTTCTTTAGACTTCTCAGAAATGGAAAACTTTATTGAAATACAATACTAAAAATGCATTACAATTGTTAACTTGTTTCCAAATTGTTGTAATAAAATAGAAGTAGAAGGATACTTTTCCAAATACCCCCAGTCTTCAATTGAAGAGCTTTGCTGGCGTTACTATCCACAGTAATATTAGGCAGCCATTAATTCTTTCCATTGCCTGAATAAAATTCAGCAAAGGACGTATCTGTTGAAATATTGCATGCATATATTGCATTGAATTATCTTTTTCTGTGTTTACTTCTACTTAGCACTATGTTTAAAAGCGTAAGAAATGTGCAAAATTCAAATAAAAAGTATGAAAAATATATCTTAGAACTTAACTTTTATTTTTGCAGTATTGCACAATTTTTTTTATAGAATCGATAAGGATGGCTAGGCCATTCTTTAGTAGGAAAAAATATAAATTTTCATACTATTCAAATTATGCTTTGAAATCTTCCATAAATACCAGTTACTTCAGCCATACCTCATGAGTTTTTTCACATACACGAGATTTTGCTTTATGCAGGCATTTCATGAATTTTGTGCATTATAAGCTACTGAAATCTCCACAGGATTCCAGACTTTAATGTAGGGGCATATGATTAGTGCGACCATTGCATTATAGTTAAAATACTCGATTTTTATGCATTTGATCGTGGGTTCGAAACTCGATGCGTCCAAATATCATTATTTAAGTCGACAAACCTAGTAAATGCTTCCCAATTTTTCGAACTAGTCGTCAGACAGTAGGTTCCGTTGAGCGAGTATAACTTCAGTGAAGGTGGAAAACTCTCCAAGATTCAAGAAATGCAAGAGAATTTGTTGCTTTCTGTGCATGATTAGACAAAATGATTTTTTTTTTTGAGAATTTGTGTAAAGCCTGAGATGTTACCTACTAAATTTTTAAATTATGGCGAATTAAATCCAATTTTTTTTAATTGTGTACCTGTTGGAGATTCTCGATACTTCCGCTCTTATTCAGCATTTCTATGAACTGTGTAAAAAATGTTTAAAGTTGTGGAAATTTTTATATTCTGACAGATATGTGTAGATGAGTGACATTGTTCATTGTTCAAACAACAAATTAACCTCTCGAAAGAAAGTAAATTGTTGTTTAAAAAGGCGTTATGCTTGATTGGAGTGAAATAAGGTCTTGCAGCAAGTTACATTACAAAATTTACCGATATTTATATAAAAAATGGACTAAAAAGGAGGAAAAACTTTAATGTTGAGGTTTTAGTGGCGTCTTCTTCAACCTCCTATTTCGTTCAGTTTCATCGAACTGATTTATTCTTGATCATTTCCAGTTAACCAATGACCTTAACCAATGCTTCCCTAACTTGTATCTTCGGCCAGTAAGTATCACGTAAGTTGCATGCGAATTGCGCATTTTATTCGTCTTTAACGAATTTGATTCAGTACAAATCCGGATTGAATTTTTTCTTAATTGTTGGCACACCAATTGGGCTTTTAAGTTTTACTCATATTTGAATTGTAAATGACGGATTTAAAGAGATCTCTAAGATTACGTATAGAAAAAGGCAAAGATCTCTTCCCCCTCTGCAATTTTTTTTTCTAGAGTAATTCATTTCGTCAAAGTGGCCAAAAATATATATATATATATAAATATATATATGTAATTCATTTGCATTAGTAAGTTAATTAAAAAATTAATTAAATTTGCAAGTAAATTTAGTTATGGATTTAAAAAAAACTTCAGCTTCATCTAAAATAAGGAAAGTTTCAGATTGATTTTTGTCTCTTATATGGTAAAACAAATAAATAGAATATGTGATAGAATAAAACTCGCTTAGTAATTTAAATTGCAAAACATAAACAATAAGAGTTATTGGAGACCGAAAAAATAAAAATCAAAAAGAACTCTAACGTTTGTACATAGATAATACAAGTCAAAAATAACTTTTATTTGTGAGCGATATAATTAAAAACGATCAAAAATAATTGTTATAAATAATTTGTATCATAAAAATCAAAATATTGTCAATGGTCTGGTGTGCTTGAAGTATTCATAGCACATTTCTTTCACTACAATTTTTTCAAAATACAAAATTCCATCAATAACAGTTATTTTCGGTCCCTTTTTATAAGCGCTTACTTTGATTTACAAATGTAGTAAGACTGCTTTTACTACTTTTTTTTTTACCTTCTGTGCAAATGAATTATCAGTAAAATATCACAAATTCACGAAACTTACATTGAAGTATAGAAACAATACAAAATACGAAGTAAAGGGTTTTATGTACTTTGTTCATATGGCTTTGTTGTTCACAGTATGTAGGATTACAAACGAAATCAAACTTTGGCAAATTTTTCCTATCTTACAAAATATATCTCTACTCAATACTGTTGTTTTTCTATACCCAAGCTGGTGCAATGGATACGAATGTATTATTGCACAATATAGCACGAAAGTTTACTTTGATCAGAAAACAGCATTGCTAATTTTGGCTAATTGTAAGAAGACGGTCATCTAGTCAAAACAAAACGTCAACTCAAAACTCGGAAAATCGAAAATTTATTGGTACGGTGCAGGTTAAAAATAATTTTATTTTTATGAGGGATGAGGGATGCTTGTTTAGCATTGTGTTTTACATTTATTTTTAAATCAAAAACCAAGGGAGTCATACAAAACATGATATTTTTGGAATCAAACTAATATTTATGTGTATGGGAAATCAAACAAAAATAAACGAAAAATGTTTTTCGTTTTATTTTTCGCGATTCTTTACGTTGTTGTGCATCGATTACTACTGTCATACACCGCCAAATCGAGCCATTAGGATTTAACTTATGCAAAAATGTGTCGAATTGGTGTACATCGGCTTTTCAATAATGGTAAAGTTCTTCTAAATGATTCTTAAAAAGAATGTAATTATTAACATTTTAAAGTTGGTATCTGACCACATTATTTGCAGTTACATTCTACCACCCCTACCTATAGAGCACTTAAGAAATGTGTAGTACCGATTTTGAACATGGAAATGACGAAAGCTTCTCCTGCAATTATAGTTTTATTTATTATTTTGAAACTCTGTTTTTTTAGTTCCTGATTCGTAAAAATATAATTGATTGATTTATGGGTTAAAAAGTTTGTACAACACTAGAAAACTAAAAACGGTTTCGGTCTATCCGTAACGATCCGGAACCAGATAACTTCTTATTGCTTGAACTGCAAAACTGTCCTGGCTATAAAAGGAAAGCATGGTTTGAGCAAGACGGATCAGCGACACACACACATCCAATGCGTCTCTGACTCTTGGCCCCTACGCAGTCCTAATTTAAACCTTATCAGCTTTTTCCTTTGGAGTTATCTAAAATCTAAAGTTTACGTGAATAAACCGACTTCCCTGGCGCGTTTAATAGAAAATGTCTGCCTAGCTGTCATGAGGAATTTTAATGTCCGCTTAAACGAATGCCGCGTACGCGAAGGTTTTCGTTTTGACGAAATAAATTCCCATATAGCGATTTTTTCAATGGACAGATCCACTAAATATAAACTTTCTTTTAAGGCACCTTGTATAAAATTTGCTGAAGAAATCCATCCATGCGTTTTTTTACAGGTGAATGGTTTATCTCAGAACTGATCATTTTTAATCGAATTGATGGGTCGTAAAATACGAAATATCGATTTGTTGTCTTCGATGACTTCAGCTTATTTGTGGAATATGTGAATGCTCTATCATTTTACTATGTTCCTACAAAATAGCCGTATATTTAAGAATTGGGGACAAATGATTTGAATATTCTGCAAAGATAAAATCCTTACCTTTCTACCAAAGATCTTCAACCAGAAAAATTTATTAAAATGACGCATATATGATAATATCATAATAATGAAAAACCATAGCAGTCCTTAGTAATGTAAGATGTTCGCCATTGGTAAAGAAACCATCACCCGCATTAAAGAAGTGTTGCACAGTGCAATTTAAATTCCCAATATTTTGAGCTTTTAACGATGTATTTCCACGGAACACTTAAGGCAACCATCCTTGATGGAAGACACTCCCCAAATTTAAAGTAGCACATGAAAGACATGTGTGAGTACTAACGTACATTTGGATCTGATCTAGCAGAGATTAAGGGGACAATAAATGAAATTGCGCCAAGAAGAAGAAGGAGGTGTAAAAGAAAACGAAATAGTTGTTTCCACTTATGCGTGACTGCGAATAAATATGCCCTTGGAAGACATGAATCTCTTTTCACGAAAATCACGTCGTATCTAATGACACTGGAGTCATCGCTGATACCAACGACAATCAGGGAAAATGGTTTTCTTGCTTATAGCTGCTAACTGCAATTTAAGTGTCACCTTCCCTTGTAATCACAACGCTGTAGTGCCTTCAATCTAGCTACACACACCACACACACATGGCTAAGACAAAAATATTCTTTTAATTGTATTTACAGTCACACATTGATTTATATATGGTATGGTATATATCTATATACATATATGCTTGTATATGCACGAAACGGACAAACAAAAATATACGGCAAAATGTAACGAACGATACATGTTTAACATCAACATATGGCAGAACAAACATGCAAGACAATGCGCACCATGAAAATAGCGGAGGATCCGTCTGCCATTTTCCAAAATGACACACGAACACTGACATCTGAAGGCAGACAAACCCCCTCGCCGATCTGGCACTGACGTAGTGTTATCATAAAACTCTTGCCATCACCACGCACTTGCACGCGGCCGTTTTCGAGGAAAACAACATCAATCCTTTTTGGTCAATTACACGACGTAGAACGTATTTCATGTCGTTGGCCCAGATGTTTGCTACACAACCTGCTGACTGTGAGTTAATCTCTAATTTACATTAATTTGACAACGTACAAAAAATGCTTAGAACAACACCAGCAACAACAACAGTTTATTTAATTACGCTTTTGACATAAATATCCTTTTCAACACAATCTGTCGAACGTAAAATCTGGACGCCACTCTTTGAAGTTGTAAAAAAGGCAACTCGAGTTTCGTATTATAGCCGGTGTTGTGCATGTCTGAATCCTTTCTGTGTCCGCTCGCTTCAAAGCAGAAAGAATTAAAGCTTTAATAATTTAACATTGTTTTTTAATGTTCCTTAATCCTTATATTCGCTCTCCCCCTCCATCCCTTGATTCATCAGTGGGTGTAATTGTTACCTGGACTAGACAGGATTCCTTTTATGTTTGCGTATGGATTAATTTAAAATGTATCCTTAATTAATTTTTTATCATAGCTGTGATGTTGACTTTGATGTTCAGCAGATAAATACATGCTTAGCTGAAGTGAACGTTCTCTATGAAGCATAAATCATTTCAATTAATTGGTATCAATCATACCAAACATTCTTCCAAACTTTATTAAGTCCAGTGAAATTAATTCAGAAACCGGGCGTGTTAGAAAGTTAAGGTTTCACTTTATTCTACAAGCCCAAATTTTGTGAGAAGGAATTAAAGAAAACAATTCATTAGAAGTAAGAATTCAAAATCTCGCGTAAGTGAATATTTTGGAAATGTATTATTTTAAAGATTTTTCTGAAAACATGGAAGAATATACTCTTACTTGGACACCCTTGAAGTATAAAACGGTAGCTCTTTCGGTACACTGTTATCGACTCAAAGGTACCGCAAAAATGCGTCATTCATGTAATAATAAAAAAGCAACAACAAATACAAAATGTTATCTTGGTATATAAAGTACAGGACGCATAAATATGTTTAAAGAGACGTTCGCGAAATTGATTTGAAAGACTTATCCCATACGGACACAGGACGTCTGTAAAAATATGCTTTTTTCATACCCAATTTTTAATAAAATTTTAGTTGCTGGTAAAAACATATATGTATATACATATGTATATGAAAGAAGGCCTCCATACTTGTTCTTCAAATAGATATTTTGTATGAAGAGGGAACTCAAAAAAAAGTATTTATATTACTGTCTGGTTCGGCAGGAACGGGTTCACTTCTGACATATATTTACCTCAAGAGATTTATAAAAGTGTAAAAGAAAAGCGGGGATTAGCTTTCGTTTCCAAAGTTTATTAGAGATTATACCTTGAATCAAATACAGGATTATGTGTGCAGGCAAACTCGTCTTACACGTATGGGGGGAGTATCAGAACTGACTTGAGCAAATCAATTACATTCTCTAATAGCTCAGCCGAGTTAAAGTTTACTCTAAAGCACTCAATCTCATTACAATTGAGAACTTTACGTGTAAACGTCTCAATTGCGGTAGAGATGATAAAGTTAGGATTTATATCTTAGAATTTGCAAACGTCGGTTCTGGGCATAAACAATTACTTTCGCATTTACGAGTATACTATTATTCGTCAGCATTAATTATTGTTTGCTATAACCGATCAGCAGAGGTTAAGAATTATTTAAAATACTCGTAAGTGTACTGCTGTTACAATAGAAATGGCAATTTAGCAGATTAGCCGGTTTTAATGCTAAAAGACGGCTCATTTGTTTGCAAAGGCATCTATTTTTATTGCTAAATAAAAGAGTAAGCAATTACGTTGAGAATTGCAATCAGCTTAACATTGCCAAACATTAGAAGCGTCTCTAGGGTTATTGGTATTTTCTTAATAATTTACTTAGGATTTATTGCATTGGTTTAAATGCAGCACACCGGTGTTGCATTCGTCATAAATTGGAAACTGCCACAAAGTTTACTCAGTTCGTCGTTTCCACTGGTAACAGTAATGTAGGAAAAAAGTATTTGTACAACATTGTATGTGAACGTACATGTGCACACTATGATTTAAGGTTTCGATTTCCAGAAAACAGCTCCTTTATTTAGCTATGCTTTGTTGTATTTGAATAAAAAGGACTACTTATTTAAATTATCAGGGCCCAATATCAAATGTGTAAAATAATAAAAGAAGTGGATATGAGTGCGCAGTAAATTTAAAGCATGTTAGTTCAGTGTTTTAATTGTGATTGAGGAATAAACAAACAAATAGCAACGATTTTTATAACGTTAGTTTTATTTTGTTCATCCTACTTTTGATGTTCCTTGCCTAGCATGCATTAGGTTTGGCGTTTCTCTTGATTTTCGAGCTCTGTGCATAGGGATTTGTATAAAAAAGTTCATTTTGATCAACAATTTTTTTATTTGTCATGTGTAAATTAACAATAAGCTAATTTTATACATATAATGTTGCTTATCTCTGTATGCGATACACTAAATTGTTTTTTACAACGTTCGTAATTACGTAATTTATTTAATTTGCTATGTCTCAAATTTATTGCTTTTTTTCTCTAATGTCGGAAAGGTAAATCAAAAACGTCGAATCATTTCAGTCTGCGTGCTTTAAGTCTGCCGCATAAAAGCAAGATTGCTAATGAATTATCCGGTTACTGAGTTTTTCTAGATATCTTCACTACACCAAATAATTTTCTCCCAAATTGTTGCTCTTTTAATGCCTATATATATTGCCTTATTTATGACAAACCATGGATCGTTGCAATATCTCAATGTTTAAATTACCCTCCGTTCCCCATAGTTCTAAGCCATAATTCCAGACTGGTTTCAGTATTGTTTTGCAATGCAAAACTTTCCCTGCGAGAGTTAACTCAGACTTCAGCCCAATAACCAGTACATTTGCTTTGTTCTCATTTTTAATTGTTCCCTTTTTGCTTTTGTCACTTACGACTACGTTAAGCGAAAACAGTCGTAATCGAATCGCGAACTTGGCTGGGAAGTAAACATCTACCACGCAAAAGCAATGAGGGTTTGGAAGAGATAAGAGGCGTTATAGATATGGTCAGGCATGTGCATCATCGCAATGTTTGCACTGCCGAAAATATTACTTCTGTTTGTGAAAGTGTGGCAGATAATCTGAATTTCAATTCAGAGCGCTATGGCCGTATGATAACCAACTTTATTTTTCGACTGCAATTGAAGATTTTGAATTGGACGATATCTGGTTTCAACAAGACGATGCCACGAGCGACACAACACGATCCGTTTTGGCTATAATGCATGAGAAGTTTCCAGAAAGGGTAATTTCTCGTTTTGGCGACGTCAATTGGCCACCAAGAACATACGATTTGAGGCCGTTATCCTTTTCTTGTGTGACTAAGTCAAAGACCGTGTTTACCCGGATAATCCTCAAAAGCTGGAACATATGGAAACCAACATTCGTCATGTTATCGCCGAGATACCACTCGAAATATGTATGTGAAAAGGTGATCAAAAATTATCTCAAAAGGATCCACTGCTGCAGACAATCCAGAGGCTGTCATTTAAATGACATTTTATATTATAATGAAATAAAAGTTTCATCATGCTTTATTTAACTTTATTTTTAAAACCAAAAAATGGATAACCCGGCATGCGGTTTCACCAAATCGAAATAGTGAATATTTTTTCTTATGAATCTTCGAACACATATTGTGACATAAAACAGGCCCAACCCATCTATAGATTAATATCACAATTTTATTCAATGCCTTTCGCATGCCTCTTCAAAATTTAAATGGAGTTGTAAGTTTCCAGTGCAGCTAGGAAGAACTGGTCAGTTCTCAGAAGAACAGAATTTTTGTCTGTTAAATAGGTTTTCTGTTTCATGTTTTGTTCGATGATATTCTTATGGTTGAGTTGAGAATAATTAGAATATGTTATTCGAAATTTCAAAATACAAATGCAATATGAAAATAATTTCCGAGTGCAGATGACTCGAAGTTACCAAGTCTCAAATAGAATGCATAAATATCATTTCAGTCATATGAACTGAGCTATAAATATCCATATCCTATCCCAGCTAGTCATTCTCCAAGAAAAAAATGTTCATAGCTTTTACAAATTCTGTATGAACATATTTTTGACTTCTTATGAAGCTCTTTTTAATAACACGCAATCATAACTGTTTAAAGCTACTTTAGAATTTGTTTCCCAGTACAATTATTTTTGCAGTGATTATGGTATACTGAATTGATCTATCTATTTAAAAAATTTGTAAATATATCACTAAATCATAGATCCCTTTCTGTTAATACAACATTTATATGATTTCCATGATGAAGATTTGTATATTTTTCTAAGAATCAACTAAGTATTTCTTTGTAAGCCTTTATAAAAACAACTTTTTCCGCATATATAGATTTTTCACTGGTTTGTGAGGTCTGACGAAAAAACACTGAAATATGGCCAAACGCAAAATCAACATCCTACGACAAGCCCGTGATTGTCCAAAATTTCCACTACTTCTGAATCATATCCCTTTTTTGCTGGGATATTGTGTAGCAGAATATAACTGTATTGCGTTGCAGTTTGTACATTAAGAGACGGAAAATAGATTCAAGTGGTTTCCAAAATTAAATCGGGAAGAGGGAATTAGAAGATACAGGATCATAATTACGGCGCCGTATAGTAAATTTCACTAAAAGAATAAATGGCATAGAACATTGCAATAAAGCGTGGAGGCACATAAATATGAGTGGGGTTTAACATGTCAGTACATTTTGATTTTTTAAGCATCTGTTATTTAAACATTTGGTATTTATGAATAAATATAAATACTCCCAACTCAAAAGTCTCAATGAAACTTTGTTTTAAGTCTTTATAACTTCAGAAAAAAATTGGGTATTAAGTGGGAGGTCGACATTAGAATTTGGGGTTTTGGAGTAAAAAATGAGTAAATAACGAACCTTATCAAACCATGAAAATGATATGCTAAACGTAATAATCAATTGTAATGGAGTTCAAATATGCCAGTATTTGGGAAGGTAGCGGATAAAAATTTGTGGAATTTCTTGAATTTCTTTGGCTGGGTTAACTTTTTTCGACCCTAATATAGCACTTTCGCTACATTTCTATTCTCTTCTTTCTTCCGCCCCCTAGCAAATTGCGTTCCCATGGAGGGGTATGCTTCCCACACTCCTAAGCTGATAACAAATATAGCTCAGTATTAATCATAATATTAAAAGTTGTGTGTACTATATATTGTTCATTTTGTACGTATGTACTATTCTATTGATTTCCCGCGGTTGTTATTCGCACAACTTAAAATTAATGGTATCCTCATAAGGCCATTATGGTGAAACCTTATTTCATTTTGCAATTTCCAAGTCATGATTGTAGTCATTAGCATTTTCCTTAGAAGGACTGTGAACTACTGAATCATATTAATCATTACCGAATTCCGCGTTAAAGTGTTTCTGAATGTTGTCTGTCTATTATTTTATAGAATACAACAGCAATATCACTATATGAATATCATTTTCATTGGTATCATTCTTATCATTCATTGGCAGCACAATTACTGCACTGATCAGTGCTGACGTTAGTTATTCGCTGCTTTAAACCAACAAAAACATTTCGTTCCTACTCCGCAAAATTTCAAAAGTATTATTGTGCCTTTTCTTACCTGCCATAGTAATTAATACCAAATATTTTTAGAAATGTGCATTGGTAAAATTTAATTTCAATCAAAACGGAACAGCGCATGTAATACAAATTCACATCCAATTAAGTGGACTCCATTGTAGTAGTTTTTTCTAGATAAGTTTCAAAAATCCACATAAAAGTATTTTTGATTTTGTACTTGTTTTTCCATACCCCTTGTGCTGCAGCAGATCTCAAAAATATAACTTTACAACTGATCTTGCAGTATTTCTCATAAAATATATTGGACATTAGCATATTTTACTACAAGCGGATTTGCTAAGTAGTACACTTTCGACCGTTCTTTTTTTAAAACCTTGTACAGTTCTGAAAAATTTGATGGTCTAGTTAAGGCTATTTTTATATATTTAATATCAGAGACTACCACTAGGCTCTACAATTAGAATTGCTGGAAACAAAGCACGTAAATAAACTTTTAATGGAACCTTTAGATCGTCGCCGATCACCTATCTGTTATGGAAGCAGAACTGTCATTTGAACAACAAAGTCATCCCCATAATTTAAGATGATTTGTAGCGTTTGTAGAGTGGCCAATTTTTACGCTAAATTATTCCAGCAATGAAATTAAACGCCTGTTTAACAGTATGACAATTCTGTTGATTACACCAGAAACTGGTAAAATCTTGGTTGTGGGACAGCCATTCAGAAACAATTCTGAACTGTCTTAAATGAATTATAGGTAAATAATTATAGTTTTTTCCACTCAGTGCCGGAATTCTAGTAGGATGATGTCACACAAATTGTTGCATAAAAGCGAGCATAATTCGAGTTTACATAGGCACAAAGCTGTTGATTATTGACGACTTTACATATTCAAGGAAGAATTCAACTATATTGGCGTCAATGAAAATCTGGATATGGTTTTTTTCCACACTTCCGCCAAAGTTAATATGAATTTTCAGGAAAATCCCATTAACATGTTCCTATTAAGCTATGGTAAAATAGAAATTACTGAACTGAAGACTTAAAATTTTAATTGACTTTTGCACTGTGTTCGTAAATGAATACAACATCTATCTAACATGCTCCCCGAATAATTTACTTTCATCGGCTTCCTTGAAGAAATTAAAAAAAATGCTTTTATCGTCGTGACTTCAATTATAAATGTATTTCTTTTCTGTGTAGAGTTTTTATCTGATAACGGGTTATCCATTTTCCGGTTTCGAGCTATGATTTCGATGAAAATTTTATTTCATTGTAATGCTTGGACTTTGCCATTATGGACGTAATACAACATCGTTTAAATGACCACCTGAGTTGGTTGCAGCAGTGGATCCTTTTGAGTAGTTGAGAGTAGTTCTCTACCACTTTTTGCACTTTTCAGGCGGTATCTCGGCGATAACTGAACGAATGTTGGTTTTCCAATGCTCCGTCGTTTGGGGATTATCTCACTTTTGCTAACAAAAGCAATATTTTAGCAGTACGAACACTGCGATGATGAACAGGTTTGACCACATCTGTAACGCTTCCAGTCTCTTCAAATTTCTTTATGATCTTACCAATTCTTGCACAATATCGTAGGGCGATTATGACGACCATAAACACTCCGTGATGCACGAAAAGTTCCCAGGTTGGAATCGCTTCTTTTGTAAGTAAGTTTTAACTATTTTTACGCGTTTATCGGTTATTAGCGATTCATATTCTTAAATGGCAAACCTTTCACTAAATAAATAATGCTCCAGATGACAGGTATTTAACAGCTGGCCTTGCTAGACTGGCGGTTTTGAAAACACTAAATGGAAAATCCTGTTCTCTAGACTGCAAATTATTTGGGGTGTACGTTTAAAATCAGCAATAAACGATTAAAGCAAATTGTCTTTTCAATTGTCAGCCAGGAAAGCCTTATGTTCCTTGCCATATAGTTTGATATAATGACATAGAATAGGAATGGAGATTGAACATAAGGGAAATGAAAGACAAAATCGATTGAGACAAACACTTTTTATAAGTTATACAAACCTGCCATTGAACCGAATCAATTACATTAAGAATTTTACACATACTTGAATAAATTTGCTGTCATTTTCGTGGGCATCGTATCAGCTCAAATTGATTTAAATCTAAATGTCAACAATTTCGCTATGCCAATTTGTGATGACCGACTTATTAAAAATGTACTACAAATGTTAAAAATTATTGGAAAATTCATGACCCAGCTCACGTGTCATGCTAGAAGGATATGTAACAAAGCAAATAAGAAATCGCAAAGCATGAATACGGCTTACAATGAGTTTATACTCCTGACTTAACTTTACTTAACCTATAGATTAATATATTTTCTGAGCATCATTCTTTGATAACCTAACTACCGAAATTTAAAAGACAGAAATTTTAGATCAAAATTTCGTAACTTTTGTGTAAATCAGACCACCTCTATGCAAAATACCAGATACGGAGTAGCTAATAAACACTACTACCAAAACGTTGAGTTTAAAGTTGTTGAAAGAGTTTTTATTTTCAGAACTACGTCGAAATAGAATCTCTTCTTACTTTGATAGTACTTTTAGAGAAGCATAATGGAATTGCCTCAAGTTACTGAGTAAATCGGATGATTCCATCTATGCTAAATAAAGTCTTCAATATCATGCAAAAATGATGCATTTATTACTACAACAACTTACTACAACCTATATTATGTTTCAAATGAATCAATCCGGATCAGGGTATTAATATTAAACTGGTTATCTTACCCCGGAGCAGGCATTAAAGTTGTTCTGGCTTTGTTTAAAAAATATGAGAACAAATTTAAAATGACAAAATGAATTACATTTGCGTTTTGAATTAATTTAAAAAAAAAACTATGCTATAATAACTTAGTCACACTTTAACAAATCTTGAAAGTATAATAAATGAAAAAGTTAGAATATATTTTTTATGACCTCAAACAAACGATTTCTTTCCTAAAGGATAATAATGTTCTACCATTGTTTGTTCAATTTGCTGTGTGGAAGCAGCAAACCGAAGGAGCGATGGGGTATGCCAATTAGTAGCTTGGCTCTAAGGAATGCAGTCACTATAGCCGTTTCTCGGGAGTGGACCGCGCACGGAGTCTGTGAACGTTTTACAAATGTATCGATTAGACAACTATTAAGTCCAAATATTCTGCAATATTAGGGATTTTTCCGCTTACATGATGCGCTGATCAATCCTGTCATTCGAAAATGGGTCACAAAATTCGAAGAGACCGATACAACACTAGAAAAAAATGAGGACGACTAAGGTCATCAAAAGAGACAGAAAAAAAGAGGAGAGTGTTAACCAATTTGTTTAGAAGCGCTCAGCGGCTTTAAATGTGCATAGGTCATCATTACTCCGCATTTTGCACAAAGACCTAACACAGCATCCCTACAAAATGTTATAGGTACAATAATTAAAGTCCCAGGACGCCAGTCAGAGACTTAACTTTGTAAACCAGGGGACTGAGCGTTTACTGACAACTTGTTTTCGGATTAAGCTCATTCAACTGATTTTCATGTTATGGCCACAAAAATAAGCAAAACTGATGCCCGTGGAGTGTATCGAGTCCGAAACGCAATCATTAGAAACGCCTTCATTCGCGGAAAGTGCGCTTATGTCCACGATGTCGATACGAGAAATTACCGGCCCTTACTTTTTTTTGAAGATGAAAAGGGAAGTTCAGTTACGGAGAGTTCAGTGCGTTAATTGGCTATGTTAAATAGCGCCCTGTTGCTTGACCTGCCAAACTTTCTCAGCTACAATCAAAGAACGTGGTTCCAGCAAAACGAAGCAACAATTAAAGTTTACGGCTATAAACCGACTTCTCTGGTGCCTTTGAAAGAAAATCAAAGATATCCGTAACGAAATGCAGTCATCACGGAGTCCAAACAACAAACACGTTATTATTACGTATCATCCACGTAAGCGGACATTTGTACTTAATGATAAAGTGAAACTCTCGACTCCATAAAAGTTTACTATTAATATTTACACTCCCATTGGGAAGTTAAATTTAGTTTACTCACATAAAACATTCATAATCTAATTAATAATAAAAGTTAATTTAAGCATCAAGCGGAAAAGCAAGCAAAGCGTTGGTGATTTCATATACGAAAACATCTAAATATATTTCTAGTTTTTGATGTTCAGTACCAAACGACAAGTTTAATTTTATCTGGGTTATGTTAAGATAGAATGAACATATTTGCTAAAATCCATTCCAAACGAACGATGCTTCTGTTCCAAATTTTAATATTTTTTTTCTTTTTTTTTCATAGATGAGAGAATTTAGATTTATAAAAGTTGGGGTACGCTATTATTTTTCTGATATAATGACACAATTTTGGATAACGTAAATTGGTTTTAGACTGATTATCAAAATCTGTTGCTTTGGGGGAAAAATGACAAAACTAATTTTATCTGTACAGCACTATAAAACAGCAAACAGAGATTGAAAGATTTACAAAATTGATGATTAATATTATATTTCAGTGTCATATTGGGGGCAACACACACTCGTTTCTTGGTTTGATTTAATAGCATAGAAAAAAAACTTTAAATAAAATTAAATGGACAACAGATAATACTGTTAGCAATAAATCGACTTTAAATTTTCTTTGATTTTCTTACGGTTTTCTGTCATAAATCGACGAACTATTGCAAAGGCAAGCATTTTAAATTGCTTCAACCACTTAAACAGAAACCTTTCGCCAGCTCCACCCTAATCAGTACCAGCGACATTCATATGTGTAACTTCTCTGTTACATTTAATATTTCTAAATATTTGTTGCCTTTTCTAACTATTATAGATAAACTATGAAAATTGTGAAGTAGTGCTCGGGAACAAAAATTGTTCCAAATTTAGACAAAGTAACACATTTAACTCTATGGTTGTAATGTTCTCAGGCAAAAGAAATATTCAAAGTGGAGGTTAAGTACAAGTAGTTAACAAGTAGATAGGCGCAAAGTTGACAGCCATTAAAAATTCTTTCTATCGAAATATTACATACCCACCACCATGAACGATATATCGGTTCGTTGCAATGTAGGTGTCCGTGGACCTCTTCTCATATATAACAAATCGCTGCAGCTCGTTTTCCCAACGAGAATCCACAGAACTGCATGAATGCCTGAACAATTTATTCCATATCTTTGCCTTCCAGAGAAAAAATAAATAAATTTCTTTGTATTTCCTTTGGATTGGTGATATTTGCCCAGTTTCGATCATAATCTCGCTATGGTCATCGCATATTTTTAAGATGAATTTCAGGTTCATAGCTCAAGCACTGTGGCCACATTCTCGCTTTCAACAAACACCAGTGTGGACGGTAGGACAAGCTTAACGCTATATAAATTTTCACTAAGATACAAAATTTCCATGCTTTATCGAGCTTCGGCGAGTTTTTTATGTTGTTGCAAACATAAGGACAAACGGATAACGAGGGCGAATCTTTCACATTTGTATTCATAAATTATTCCATCACACCTCGGAAAGTGACTTAAGGTTGATTGTCTTATTGGAAAATATATGCAATTTACATATTATCAAATGAAAATTGTTTCATTACATGTTCTCAAAGGGTTTGCTTTGTTATTGATCAATATGACTGTGCATATGATGTATGGAAACAATGTACAAGAAAGCTTAAAAAAAATCTTTTGGAATATTTAAAGCAGCCGACTAAAATTTGTTACAAAATCTTTAGAGCGCTGAATTAATTTTAAATTTGTCTGATACTAAGCGAAAGCTTGCGAACGGCTTCCACTAAACGAATATTTGGATACAATATACGGCACCATGAATACAAAGCAGGGAAAAGATATGGGTTGTGATGCTTGAAATTGGCATTCCATGGTAAGATACACTGTCAGAAATATAAAAAATATGTTGGAAAAGATTTCACTTGAAAGTAATCCAGTTGCATATGTATATTTTCAAACAGGTTAGTCATAGAACAATGAATCGTAAGTACGTACACCAATATTTTCTACTGGCAGTACAATGTTTTAAATAACTTCAGTTTTAAAAAATTTATTGCAAGATGCCTAGACAAGAAAACTTCTATAACAACAAAATTTTCGAATCTACCTATATACCAACTTCTCTATATAGGCCTTCAGTAGAAATGTTTATCTCAAGAGGCATTAAATTCTTGGCTTGGAATATTTTATCTTCAAGTTGAGAACTTAAACGAAATTTAGATCGACATTCTTAAAAGCACATCTGGAAATATTTGTAGGAGGTACAACAGTAAGACATAAGACTCATTTATAACAATATGTCCTGCGAATATTTCCAGTGGTAAGATGTTTCACGTTGCATCAAAATTTGGAAACATTTAACATTTGGATGCTAAAAAATTAAATCTCTAAACCATTATACATTTTTGGTACAAACTTCTTGATTAAAGAGCTCGAGCACAATTATATACGAGTACACAATGATTTGTTCTCGTTTCTCGACTACGCATACATATAACACGTCAGAAGCTTATCATCAATTGTATGTATATGTTGAGGAAAATACCGCAACTCTATTCTGTAATTACAGCTATTTAAGCGTTAGCGTGATCAGGTGTATGATCATATCGGTTGTAAAACAACCTGTAAATGATGTCAATGATGATGACAGTTACTGTTGTTTTGTGCCGCCATAGATTGTGTGTATGTGCGGTGTGTTTATCTAAATAAACGACTATAAAATGTATATACCACATACATTTATACATACGAGTATGTACTCCTCCCTACACCTGTGCGTGTGTGGATGTATATGTGCATGTACACGAACATATGCACTGGTTAATTTGTGTGCTAATGTTAAAGGTCTCTAAAGGGACAGCACAGCAACGAGGACTGCGGGTAGAAAAGAATGTACGTATGTGTTGAATCCGTACAAATATTTGCTTATTACCCAAGAATGATGGCAACAAGGATAACACTCACTCTTACACACGCTCCTCTCTGTGTGTGTGCGTGGGTGACTTGGTAGAGGTGTTGTTGTTTGCTCGGCCGCTTCGGATTTTTGTGGATGTGGGTGACGATGACGATGACAATGATGTCGTGTACGTTCTGGCAAAGGCGCCTCCGTTTTCCCAACCAACCTCGTGGGTGCAAAACCATGCACTGTTTTGTGTGAATGTGATTTTTGTAATGTAATACGCAAGGATGTGTTAGCCAAAACATGTGCAACATAGCTATGCTAAACGTACGCAACAATTCAAAGATACTCACATTCGCTTGTATAGCTTTAGGATGTTTTGCTGGCTACTGCTGGTCTCTTGGTTTGGTTTATGTAATGCCTTTAGCGCAAATGGTTTGCATATGTGTGATGCAGGGTAATATATTTTAGTTTCGTATGTATGTGCATATAAATATGTACACAAAGATCTGTGTGTAAGGTTTGAGTTGTGCCCTTAAATGCGTAACAACTTCAAAGCAACAATAATAACTATGGCCAGAATAATGGCAACATTTACACTTTCACTTCACTGAAAAGCATTTTATCTTTTTCTTTGCTCAAGAAAAGCTTTTTCGCTAAAGTAATTTTTATTTCACTTTCACTGTTTTATCACTTGCAGGCGGATGTTGATGTGACACATCCACACGCGCCACATGCGGCAGCAGAATACACGGACAGACACGAATGCAGATGTCCGGATCAGCTCAACTTCCTTAACTTTTTCTCGTCGTTACTGTTGTTGTTTGTTATTATGTTGTATAGCCTTAAGTGCTTTGGCTTTGTTAGTGTTGTCGTTATTTGTGTTTAAAGAACTTTTTATGCTTTAACAAGCACAAACACAGCACGCAATTCACGTTTGCTCTTATTTAGGTGCGTGCACTCGTTTCCCACGGACTGTAGACGTAGCCGTTTACGGCGGTAGCTCAAGGCTCTAAAACAGATTCCTTTCTTTTCTCTGATAACTTCTGTGTTTCGCTTATTAATTCTAGGGGGAACAATGAATTGGGGCTGTTTCGGTTTGTTCTGCTAGGCCACGACCGAGATTTATTTTAATAAACTTTTGGTGGACACTCGTTCACCTATTTTTATTTTGTTTTGACTTTATTTGCGGATATACGGCCGGTTTTGCGAAAGGATTTTCCGGCGGATTTCGTAAGACATGACACTAACAACTCAAACTTTAGGCTTGTTTTGGTATTGTTAGGTAAATGCAGAACTGGGTTGGCACGTTTTTGTAAAAACTACAGAACAAATTAGATGCTCAAACTGGTAATACACAAATTGCAATCAAAAATTTATCCAGAGATTTTTTTTTTTTTCGTTTTCTTTGCGAATTACTTTTTTCTTTTGGGAATTTTGTACATTTTTCTTTTCTTTTGGTATCCTCTTTTCCTTCACACTCACTTCACCAATTCATTTAGACATTGCCAAATAAAACGAACTCTGGCTGTTTTTCAAGGATAACAACACATAGCAAAACAATGTGACAAGCAAGCTGTTGTGATTTGAGAGGGCTTGCGATTAGACCCGCGTATATTTGAATAGCTTCTTTGAGACTCGGCCGCTATTTAATAATCCACTCAGAGCCCGGTTCAAATTTCCCTTCTCATTGATTGTAAATACAACGAATTAGCGCTGTAACGTTTGGGTAACTACTTTTAGAACAGCTTTCACCGAGAATTCACCGTAGACTAGAGTATACTAGCCTGGTGAACGCCCGTACAATGCGAAAGCTAAGGAATGCCAAACACATGCACCACTAAGCGTCTCTCCAGAGAATGAAACTAAAAACCTCACAACAGCTCGTAAGGCGCATAGCGCATGTCCGCGCTCTGAAAGCTTTCGGAGAGTTTCGGAGAAATGTCATGGTACCTTGGCAATACCCATCACATGTATAACTCCGCATAACAATGAGTTCATTTAGATGTCGGTGATGGAATCGTTTTGTTGGAACCATCATTATATGAACAGCTGTTCAGAATCGCAGTTGCGCCTTACATAATTTCCAGTTGAGAAATTGCAGCACATGTGGTCATGTGTTCTCTTAGTCTAGTTCGGCTCTCTTAAATAACCAGATCTTCGAATACATTTCCTTTGACCTCATTATCTACTCACATACTTTCGTATTTAACTGGAATAATCGTCGACATCACACGAAAGTTGTCGTAGGTCTTCCTTACCATTATTTACGTGTATTCAACTTTCCGCTCCACCTCTCATACGATTGTTTGTGCTCTCTTGCTCCTTATTTCCAACAAAATACCACTTTTATTACAGCAAAGTCGGCGTACGTGTGTGTGTAAAACCCACTAACTTAATTTAACTTGATGCTCGTACTTTCTTGCCACTTGTTCGTCGTTCGCTTTCTAATATTTCTCCGGCCCGTATTATAAGGGCGAGCATGGAAGATGAAGGCTGCGTTGTCGTTAGAATTGAAATGTCGGCTCTTCCTGTTTTACTGCGTCCTATGGCTTCTGGCAATACTTACAATGTACACTCGCGTTCATATGTTCGCCTAAAAGACGTCCTTAATCTTTTGTATCTTAAAGTGCTTTCGCACAATTGTCGAACCATTCGAAATTCTTAGAGGGAATTCCCGTCATCGTCGTGTTTGTTGGCCAACTTTCGAGTCGTATTTGTGTTACTTTTTTTCTTTCTCATACGCGAAAATTGAACCAAATGCTGTGATTGAATATTCACTTGTATCAATGTGTTAATGTCCCTGAGAATTTATTGGTGTTTGCGCCAAGTTGTGCATGTTAATGACGTATTCGTGGCCTATTGAGAACTAGCGGCGACGACAACAATAACAAGAATAATCCATCAGCAATTTATTTATTGTTTCATCTATGAGAACTTTTATACAAAAGTTTACACCGAAACATTAGAAGCAATCATCGATTCTATGGGTTGGGGTAAACTGACGTTCATTTATGAAGATTTACGATTACGATTACGTTAATCAGTCAGATGAACATCTCTCAATTTACTTAAAATTCAAATTGTTAAATTATTCTCTATGTATATGTTCTTCCACAAGACGCAGAAATAACGTAACTTTGACATTCACTTTACGACATACTTTTGCTTTCAGACGTAGTTACCTAGATTTCAGACTCTCAAATTAGTTTCAATAAAGTAGTATGAATTTAACTCTCATTGTGAACGGCTGTCCTTTTTATTCCATTTTCCTAAGTTATTCGGTTTTTACATTTTAACACTTCCTACCTCGATAAAGGTTTTTTAATAATCTTGTTCCTGTATTTTAAACATGTGGTATACGGTGACGTTAAAAGATTTTGCTTTGATTTTTCGATTTTCAGGGAATAAAATTTAGTAGTTTATAAAATGTAGTCATTGCCTTTTTACCTTTTTAGAGAAGACAAATGCAACATAATTAAACGCACACGCTTCGTTTTAGACAACCGTAATAGAATTTCCATAGAATTTCCATAAGCAGCTAAAAAATGGCAGCAGATGTAAAGAATGATCCATATCTAAAAAACTACATCTAACTTGTAATCAGTAAATCGGACGTTCTTGCACATCAAACCGAAACACAGATCTTATCGCTCAATTTCTGGGGAATATGCTGGGTGATGTGCATGGTGAGCAACGAATAACGCCACTAAACCAATAGTCTGGCATCAGTTCGGCTTACTGATATCATGGCCGTCGCAGTGTATCAGTCCTTGTTCAGCAATTAGCCCTGTGAGTGACCAAATATCCTCAATCCACAGAAAACATTATACGGGCAAATCGATTTGGAATCAACAATTCTTAATCTTTTTTAATAATTTCTTATCAGTATCAAATTCATGCAGTTTTCTGATGATTCTGATGACTATTTTATATTATAAATTGAAATTATTCTTAGCGCTCGTTTTGGATAAAAATCTGAGATGGAGAGATGCTAACTCGTTTTGTTGTTCTCATTTCGAAAAAAAAGATTTTTATGTAGGAATCGACTTGGGGTTTACAATTCTTAACCATTGCATGGGGAAATTGACTTGGGATCTACAATTCTAAACGAATAAACGATTTTGGATCAAGCAATATAAAATTGTCTGATTTCGGATCTCATTTAAAATCGTAAATTTGGATACATTTTAGTGTTACCTTCTTGCGGTTAAAGTTTTAACTTTATAAATTACTTTCTTATTAATTTTTTTAAGTATGTTTGAACCTGGCGTAAATAAATCTTCCCCGATTCTAATGAAAGTTTACCTGTAGGGATATTTTTGGAAATCAAATCTTGGAGTGACTGTTTCCGATTAGTTATCTTGCACATAAAATATTTTGTGTCCGTAAATCGGAATTGCATGATTGAATAATTTATTCCCAGACCAAATCAAAAACATTTTATTTTGGTCCTCTATTCCAAAAAAATTGTTTGAAACGGTCTGTTGGAAAAACAATTTTTTTACATTGCAACCATTTTATGTACAATGAAATTGTAATTCTATGTTGTAAAACTTATTTTACGTAAGGCTGTATCAATAGTTCATATAAAACAGCCAGTTAAATAGCTAGCGATACCACATTTTATGTATAAATTAAATAAGAAGTTGAATGTAATTTTCGTAAAATCAGTTATTAAAGTTTGGACAGGACGTAAGAGGAATATGTTCTTTTCGTCATCAGTTTTCAGACCTAGTCTTGTTCAATTTTTGTTCCATTTATTTCCTGTTTGCATTCGACAGTTTACAATGATATTTATTCTTAGATTTTCGAAAATTCCTCTTAATTTCATCCTTTTGCTCTCGCATATGGAATTTTAAAAATTTCTTGTCTTTCCTATCTTTATTTCTTATCTTTCGACACGGTGCTAGTCGATGTTGCCACAAACTAAACTTCATGAGCCAAGCTTAGGCATATGGTAAACATACCGCCTTGATATATTCCTTTGACGTCGTATTCTTCGGGTTGTGTGAATATGTATGATATTGTGGCAAATAACCATCATATGCTGGATGTGTTGATTTTCTTCTCTCAATCGAAGAAAACGGCGGCTAAAACTAATCGAGAGCTTCAAAACGTTTACGGAGGTGCTGCTTTAAGTAAAACAACTTGTCGAGATTGGTTAAAGACGGTGATTTTGATGTTGCCGACCGTTTGCATGAAAGAAGATGAAAAACCTTCGAAGACACTGAATTGACGGCATTGCTTGATGGGGTGGGTTGATAGGGTTTGCTTCAGTATTAGGAGTTACTTGCCAGGCCATTTCCAAGCGATTGCATGCGTCGGGAATGATTTAAAAGCAATAAACTTGGGTTCTTTATGAGTTGAAGCTAAGGGACGTCGTTTTTTGCCTGTAATAACTGCTTCATCGACAAAACGGAAGCGTTTGCTTCATCGTACCGTATCGGATTCATTACAGCGATTCAAAGAAAAGATAGTCATGGGGTTGCCTCGGTAACGCTTCTACGTCATCGCCTCGGCCGCATATTCACGCTGCGAAGGTATACTCGGTATTTGGTGGGACCAGGTCGGTGCTAATTATTACAAGCTGTTGGAATCAAGCGAAACCATCACTGGGGATAGGCATCGACTTCAATTAAATTAACGTCCACAGTACGCGAAGAGGCACGAAAAATTGATTCTTCAGCATGACAACGCTCACGTGGACAAACCCGTTAAAACCTACCTGGAAACGCTAAAATGGAAAGTATTACTCCATTCGCCATATTCTTCAGATATTGCGCCGTCCGGTTATCCCTTGCTCCGTTCGATGGCACACGGTCTGGCTCCACATATATGACGACATAAAGGAATAGCTAGATTCGTGGATAGCGTAAAAAGATGAACAGTTTTACCGCGACGTGCATCATAATATTGATGGTCTTAGCTTCGATTCTTTGTTTAATTACATAACAGTTTCATCCCATAAAAATAGAAATTCCCCAAAAAATGAATTCCTGTCGCGTGCTTATGCTATATGTGGAATGAACACTCATAATTATGCCGATATTTCTTTAATTTTTGAGACGAATAATAGCACTATTTTCTTACACTCCCATCCTTTTTTGTCCCCTGGAAGTACAAATGTCGCAAAATTACTTTTTTACTCCGCGCTTAATCTTTAAGCAAGATGAGCGCACCAATTTTCATGACTACAGATTTAAACGTTTGCTCTGGCCTCCATTTTAATTCCTTTTTACGCCCTTCTTATCGAACGTTTAGTCTGTAAGAGGAATAGGGACAAAAGTTTCGGTGATTCTTGCTTTAGTTGTTCGACATGGTTGCCGTTCACCGTCGTCGAACGGAAGGGGTTTGGAGTTTTCCCCACCTCCCACCGGTGAGGGTACTGCATACTTGCAATGTTGTATCGACCGTTCCATCTGCCTGGGGTCACCGTGCAGGCACGATGTCCAGTCTGTACTCTTTTGCCACAGGGCAACCAATCTCGTGAAGTATGGTGTACCTATATAAATCACGACTTGGTAGTAGCTTGGCTATTTGCTTTGCTACGCAGCTCCAACCGGTGAGTTTGGCCGGTAGCGTGGGGATCAGGAGGCCCCGGGACTGAGTTCCCGCCTGATCATTTGGTGTTGGACCCCTAGTGGGAGCATCACGCGGGTTGTGGTTAATACCAAAATCGCTGGTAGAGACTTTGCGCTCGAATGTGGAGTTGCATTGCAACCGGGTGCTACAGACTCATAGAGTATGTTCCATACTAGCATAATCAATTTGGTATCTCCTGGCTGCGAAGAAAGGGTTGACAATATGCGGTAGTACCAAAATCGTCAGCCATTTTTCCTAGATAGTCCAAGTTTACTTGGCTATCCCAGGGGGTCGTTGGCAATCGCATTGCAATGTGCCCAGTGTGTTGCACACCGTGGGTAAGGCCTTCACGGCGTGACTCACGTTAAACCCTCGTCGACTTATAGCTGTTTGAGCAGAAGTCCACGGGGGTTTTACGTGAGTCTCGCCGTGAAGGCCTTAACCTCGGCTTTTAGAAAGCCAACATGAACGTCAGTAAATTAATATCATGAGACTAGCTCTAATCATTTGGGCTTGGCGATGGTATCAGATTTATCGCTTTTTACCCTGTTTTTCCACCAATTTCCAGACCACATAAATATGGGCAACTTTGCCTTTAACTACATCTTGCTTTCGAATGAAACCAATAAGCAAAACTGTCGAATCTGAAGCTGACGCCAATACTTACTTACTTTTATTTAATCGGTCCTCTAAATATAAATGTTCTTTTGACAGACGTTATTTCTTATCTCAATTTTGTTTTTCATTGGTGCATTAAACCAGGGAGATATTTAATGTTTTAAACAAAACTGTACTAAAAATCGCTTTGAAATCTTTCAGAAGGGGTACCAGAACTGATAAATTAAATTGCTTAAATAACATAACTTATATTAGTTGATAAATTGTAGCTAAATTCTTTGCACCAATTATGTATTAACCGTGAAAAAAATGCCATATCTGTTACTTTGTATGTGAGGTAACCGGAGAAGTGACGCAATTGAGGGCAGCATATCCGATAACCATATAAATAAGGTTCTACCACATCTGGATATTG
>JAHXMU010026435.1:2113352-2161569 GCA_019455685.1 Philornis downsi
GAGTCGATGGTGCTTTTAAAGAGGCCTGAAAATGACGTTACATTTCTCTTATAGTGATACTTTAGAGTAGGAGTAGAAATCTTATCCAAAACCGCAGCCTGTAGCCTCGCTAAGATTTTTCTATAGCTCCCACTGGATTTGGAACTACTAAGTTCGTTAGCGTATGCTTTCGTCTCAAGTCAAAAAGACAGCCACGAGCGGTCACATATGTATTTTTTTTTTTGTAATTACTGATGTCAACATCAGGGTCAAGAAAATCGGCTTGGTCCTTGAATTTGTACATTACGTTAGTCTACCTAACAAATTCCTTCCAGACATCTTGCAGCCTATTCATTGCTTCCGAAACTCTTTGAATATAAAACCATTCAAATCAATAAACCTTCTGAACGGCCTCTATCCAACTTAGAGTTAGTGCTGTCAAACCAGACACCGTCTGTATACCACAAATATCAATACTCCTGTTCCCGGCGGCGAATAAGAAATTAAAGCAATTTCCTTCACACGTTTAATTTAATGAAAAATTAAACAAACCAAGACTATGTTTCCGACAGAAGGTGTACAACTTATTTGCTTTATTCGTTAGATGATCTCATACAATTCCAAGTGTGAGGCTAAAGTGATTTTTGATGTACTAACGAAAGTGGCCCATGGTTACGCAAAGCCATACATAATCATGATTTGTCTTGTCTGTGCATACAAAAACAAACCGTTACCATTTGTCAGCAATAGGATTGCATGAAACAGACTGTTGTAACAACTTTGTTGTTTATTTCTATAACAAAGAGAAATTCAGTTAAAGGTAAACGCTAAGCGAGTACAGTAATGCCTTAAATGTTAGCACAGTTTTAATCATTCTACCAACAACCCTCTTGTCCTCAATTGTAATAAGCGATTGTGGACATAACGATTGGAACAATTTTGGGTAAGGGCATATCAGTTCGAATTTATATGGCAAAACGTAGATCTTGTCGATCTACCTGCAAAAATTTAGTAGATTACTTCAGATAAAAAGTGAACCGTTCCTTTACTACTACTACCACTGCGCTTTGACAAATTGTTCGTAAATGCAGTGTACCAATCCCAATGTAATTGAGCAGAATTGATTTTTGTTAAAACTATTTCTTTATATGGAAGGAGTGTGGGTGTGACGTTTGAGCAACTAGTTTTGTCCCAAACCACGATTTGAAAATATATTGCCATTGCGAAACTTTATGAATCGGGATCTCATGATTTCCAGACGTCCAGCCAGAAAGCCAGCAGACGAACATGGTTCAATCTTCTTTTAAAATTCTGGATCGAGTTTAGTTTCCTTTAATGCGCAACACTTTTTTGTATGAAATTATACACCCCTACGAGTGAGTATGTAAAAGGCAATTATGTCATGAGGTAAAGGAAATTTTCTAACTATTGGGTGGTGTGGTGGAAAAAGTTCAATGAATCAAAAGCTGAATATTTTCAGGTTGTAGTTGCGGGTGATTACTGAATTGATTGTTACTCTAACCAAATACCTAAAGACATTTTCAATTTGCAAATATCTACCTGACCTCTCCGCTAATTTGGTGCATATTCCTCTGTGCACTATCAAGAAAAAGTCCTGAATTTTCTCTTAATAGTTTTATAAGACCAATCTACTAAAAAAAAGGTGAGTATAGCGAATATAGCACACCGTACCTGCACAATTTTACTCAATCAAGGATGGTGTGACTCATCAATTGTGCTAGGATGGCTACAGAAGCCTCCCTGTACTTGGAAACCTTACATAGCAAATCGAATAGCGAAAACAATCAGAAATGTCGGAAACTGTTCGTGGAAACATGTTTGTTTCAGCGATAACCCAGCTGACGTGGGCTCAAAAGGATGTAGTGCTTTTGATCTCAAGGATGATTCCCTTTGGTGGCATGGTTCAAAATGGCTCGAAAAACCTTCGACAGAGTTGAATCCTTTTTTTGACCGCGCTGGCCTAATGAGAACTAAAGGACGGATTACAAATGCAGGCCTTAGTTTCAATGAATCCCATCCCATAGTGATATATGTTCATTCGAAATTCAGTACTTTGATCATTAATTTAGTTCATGGTTTTCTTTTGCATGCAGAATCGAATCTCATGATGCGCGTAATTCGCGAAGAATACTACATATCGAGATTAAGATCGGCGATTAGGAAATGTATTCGGGGCTGCAGAATATGTATCGTGTATAAACAAAAATTTCAATCTAAAATAATCGCAGCTCTTCCCTTAGAGCGAAGTACACTCTCACTTTCTTTTACCAACACTGGGCTAGATTTTGGACGATTCTCCATAAAAACTTCTACCTTTCGGCAGGCAATATATCAAAAAGGATATGTTTGCCTTTTTGTGTGCTTCAACACTAAAGCTTTCACTTGGAATTATGCTCGAATCCCACTTCTGGCTTTTTTCAACCGCCTTCACTACGTTTATAGGGCGAAGACGGCTTTCCCAAAAAATAATGTCCGATAATGATACAAATTTTATTGGAGCAGAACGAAGTTTGCGTCAGGAATTTCTCGAGTTCCTAAAAACGGCAGCTTCGGACGTAGGGGACAAATATGTGGCACACGGTCTCGAGTGGTCTTTTATACCACCAAACGCACCACATATGGGAGGTTTGTGGGAAGCTGAGGTGAAATCATTCAAGCACCACTTTAGAAAACTCGCACAGAACCACAAATATACTTTGAAGGAATTCTCTACGCTGTTAACAAGAATTGAGGCGGTGTTAAACTCTCGCCCCTTTTCCCCAATGACCGACGATTCCCATGAGCTGTTAGCTTTGACACCGGGTCATTTTCTCCGGGGAGCGCAATTAGTTTCTTTTCCTGAAGCTCCACCGGAAACTCCATCATTTTGCCCGTCGATGGAAAGATGAGTACCTCAAAGAGTTACATAGACGTTACAAATGGCAGTAATCGAAAGAGGATGTGAAAATCGGCCAATTAGTTGTTGTCAGGGATGATTTGCTTCCGCCCTGTGAGTGGAGACTCGGGAGGATAAAAAGAGTCTATCAAGGGCAAGACGGTTTTGTCCGAGTTGCGGACATTCTAACTAATTCGGGAATAATAACTAGAACGATAACTAAATTATGTTTACTTCCTGTAAATGCTCCTTCTTAGTACAGCAGGCGTAATTTCATTTCCCTCAAGTTGTAACATATTTTGTTACTTCAACTTTACACAAACGACTTAGTCACCTTTTTTTGTTTGAATTAATTTGATTATTACACGATCTTCATCTATCTTCTCAGGGCACCAAGAGATCCAGCAGTCCACCAGTGTCTATTATGCGAACGATTCCAACCTCTTCGTTACTACAGGGCATTCCTCAAAATGGACATCGGGACAAGGCGTGTGACCGCCCGACGACTGGGCTATTGCATAAACTGTTTAGCACGATCGCACAGGTCCTATGAGTGCGTTTTCGAAGAAACTTGCCAGGAGTGTGGAGGAGAGCACCATACTATTTTGCACAAGCCGACAAGGCTGGTGACCGTCAGCGCAGCGGAAATTGAGAGGATGCACAGGCAGGGTGAGCTACGGCGGCAGAGGGAACGAAACTGTAGTTCACCTTCGAGAGGAAGACGAGGACGGCAAGAGGTTGGGAATCCAGGATCTACTGGGCGCGCGCGAAGAACAATGCGTTCTCAAACGACATCACACCACAGAAACTGACGGCAAACCAGCCGTGCTAGCGGTTCTAAGTCCCCGATGAGAAATTCAATTCCTTGTCGTGCATCGAGAACTGACCCGTGGATTGATTCACCAACATTCCAACAACGCCGAATGTCACAAGTGGCTTTAAGGGCTCTAGAACGACTGAGAGAAAGCCTGTCTTAATAATTAATTGGCCTTAAAGGCCAAGGCGGGCAGGATGTTGAACGCAGTTAATCCTTCCTTCCCAAGAATTAAAAAAAATGAATTTTGTAAAGTAAATTAAAGTACGAATTTGAAATTGAATTGAAAAATGAATTTGATATAGTGAAGTAAATTACGAATTCTAAAATTATGAATAAAATTGAATTTTTGAATTGAATTGCATTTAATTAAATTGTATTGTTTTGAATTAAAATTGCATTATGTGAAGTTATACTGAATTAAGTTGAATTACGCTGAATTGCTTATATGAAACCGTTTGTAAATATTGTAAATTGTAAAAATTAACTATTTATTTGCCTGTGTAAGGGCACCTTCAAACAACCATATAACTATAAAAACCTCTATTTTGTTACGCCCATATGGCAACCCAGAGGAGCACGGAGGTATCTTGGTTGAAATCAGCGGGATACTTGCTCTCTTTTTCCGCCAGCCACCAACCAGATCACTTCGCCAGCCGCCCTCACAATACGAATAAAACTTGAAATAATGTAAGTTAACCGTTATCTTTTCCTCATCTCCATTACGAAACCCCCTCGTAAGTATACACATCCCGCTAAGAACCTTAGTTCTTCCACGACACCTCCAATTTCTCTCCCGGAACCTAAGTTCCAAATTAAATCTTCAGACCAAATCTGACAGATTTGCACACTAGCATTTGCATCCCGCAATTGCATTTTACATATGCATTTCAAGAATATTAATTTTACAGGAGAGCAAACAATTCTTTTGACTTCGTGTAAAACTTTTTGTATGGATATTAATAGCCTTTATTGATAAACAATGATATGCAAAGAGTTACCACTTTGAACTTTCATACTAAACGATTATTTTTATTTAATTTTTTTTTTATTTAAACAAAATTTGAAGCACTTGAAGAGAAATACAATTTCAATTCAAATACCTTGTACGAAGTCACATGTGTCAATATACAATGTCTTACATTTCAAACTTCGAATTTGATAAAGCATCTTCAGGAGATATAAGTTGTTTTGTCGACAACAATAGGAAGAATAGTTGAGACTGCTCAATTAATTGAATCCGTTTGGCCAAAATGATTTACAATTTTTTGCAATATCTTCCATTTTCAACTTATTTGAAATAAGTTGCTTTACTAAATCCCATTACATAAAGTTTTGAAACGGGTTAATTTGACTGCTCCCATCAGCAGTTGTGTTTATAACTAAAATATTAAAAAAAAAATTCATAATATTGTTTCAAATATTAAATATTTAAGATCTCTATCTTAAAGAGCATATTACCTGCAAACTACAAATCGAATTTAATTTTTTACAGAAGGATATGCCTCTCGGCATTTATAAGCCAGATCGCTTAATTAAGCTTCGGGAAGTGTGTTTCCAACCATCAGGAATAAAATATTGCACCAGCAAGGCTTATTTAGAAGATCTTTCAGTTTCAGTTTTTTTTATGAATACATAACTTTAAAACTACTGCAGAATGAAATATTTTTTATTGGTTAATATTACTTATTGATATTGAGTGAATGTTTAACCCACGTGTTTTGGTAACGTATATACAAATGATTTGAAATCCAAAAATATTGCTTCTATCAGAACTTTTGAGGCACAATAGTCATCTAAAATATGGAACACTACGTTCTAAAATGTAAGCGTACCGGTATTTACGTTTATAAGATAGTAAAGAATTGACTCTTTTATTTAAAGAGAGGTAGTGGAATGTGAAAGCGATGAAATGCTGGCACTCGATTGGTAAGCTGTGTTTGCGCTGGTCGCCTGGACATGCAATATGTTTTGTCGTTTTGCTTCTACGTACGAGTCTGTCAACGATGGTGTGTAAAAAATATGTCAGGTGGGGAGATGTAAAAAGAAGGAGAGGAGAAAAAAATTGCTATTGTAAACAAATCATCAAGTCGCAAAAAAAAAAAATTTTAATTAATAAAACATATCTATAAACGCAAAGATCCTTGGGTTTTTAACTAAAAAAAATTGAACTCAACATTTTGGTGCCTCCTGTGAGGATCTAATGCGTTTATTGGGATTTGGAGAGATTTAAAGAAGGGGCGGCCGCTTATCGCCAATTTAACACACCAGTCTCATCAAGCAACCTGTTGTGTCAATGTCACCTTTTTGTCATTGAGGGTCATTGAGTGGAGTCATACGCATCGTATTTAACCTCCTCTGTGGTGGCGTTAATCAAGTCCGGGAGTGATTGATTCATCTTTACCTGCACCGATAAGAGGTCTGGACAAATTCAACGGTGTTGGGAGTACGGTTGGCTCGCTATTTATCGTATCAAAGGAGAATTTATATCTGTGGCTAAGAGAGGTAAGTGCTGGTGTATATTTTGGTTTTATGGTAGAAAACAATGGTGGGAAAGGAAAAGGAAATGGAGGCCGACTTGGAAGAGCAATTGGTTGATGCAATAGGGGAGCAAGAGAGTCTGTTGGCATCGGTGGAAAGAGCTTTGCGGAATTTTAAGAAGGATGCTGCTGCAAGGAAAACGGAGTCTTATCATCAAACTCGTTTGGAAGCTATTAGTTCTTATCGTGTGGAATTTCGAGAAAACCATCGTCTGTTAGTACGTCAAGCAAAATACCCCAAAGTAAAGGAGATGTACATAGACACAAAGTTTGAAGAAAGGTTTGAAGATGTGTATTTAGCAGCGGTAGAAGGTCTACGTGAGTCTCTGAGCAAAATTCAAGGCGCGGCAACTAAGGATAATGATTCCGCTGGAACCTCTTCGGCTGCCGTTAGTGTTACTTCATCGGCCGGTATACCTCTACCTGTGGTTGCCTTGCCTACGTTTTCGGGTAATTTTGTGGAATGGCCAAGTTTTAAAGAAATTTTCTGCGACCGTGTACATGAAAATGAATGTTTCAATAATCTGCAACGTTTTCATTATTTAAAATCGTCATTGGCTGGAGATGCTGCGAAAGATATTCAACACATAAGTCTGGTGGCTCAGAATTACACACAGGCGTGGAAGATGTTGTGCGACCAATTTGATAATAATCGGATTTTATTTGACCATTACATGGATGTGCTGTATCAACAACCAGATGTACCTAAGTATGATGCTGCTGCTTTGAGGCATTTTTCTCAGACGTGTCGTTCGTGTGTCAGTTCAATAGCAAAACTAGGAGTAAAAATGGAGGAACAAAATGAAGTTTTAGTGTATTTCCTCGTGGAAAAGCTGCCTGAGCATGTACGAATGGAGTGGGAGCGGTCGTTAAGGAAACAAACCGCGATACCGAAATTCTGTGAGCTGTGTTGTCTCTTCGATGAGCAGTATGCTATGTTGTTATCTTCACAAAAAATTTCAGTACGACCGAATACCAGTCAAGTCCGAGGACATGATAATTTAAGTCGCGGCAGAAGAGAGTTCCAATCTATGTATACATCTAGAAATCCGACATTATGTCAATGTTGCTTGCAATCCGATCATCCAGTAAGAGAGTGCCAAAAATTTCTTGATATGAGTTTAGACAAAAGGCGGCAAGAAATTGGAAGATTAAGATTATATTATAATTGCCTAGGGTACAATCATATTTCGTCAAATTGCAGTAGTCAACGACGGTGCGCTAAATGCAACAGACAGCATCACACCCTGATACATTCGGATGGAAATAATGGTGCTACGGTATCCTCGAATACAACTGCTACTGAAGTCGTCACCATGCACACGGCGTCGCAAACATCAACTACAAACAATTATGAAGTTCTTTTACCAACCGCCATTGTAACTGTTAAAGCTTTATCGGGCCAGACTTATCATCTTAGAGCATTACTGGACCAATGTTCTCAGGTAACCGTTATCTCGGAAAAGGCAGCGCAATCGTTGGGACTACCTAGAGAAAAAACGTCTGCTGTTTATATATCAGGATTATCAGGCGGTGGTACAACGTGCTGTCGTTTTCGTGTGAAATTGGTAATCGGTTCCCGATATGACAATGACGTGAAGTTAGAGGTGATGGCTTATATTCTTCCGAAGATTTGTGGTGCCGTACCAGCAAGAAGAATTAATACAACGCAGCATCATCATTTGCTCGATTTGCCCCTAGCAGACTCGAAATATTTTGAGCCACAGATGATAGACATTTTGTTGGGAAATGATATTTATGACGATTGCATCATGAACGATAATTGTAGAACGGCAAATGGACCAATAGCTCAGAGAACTAAGTTTGGGAATATCGTATCTGGCAAAACATGTATGGAAACACCGGGTATCAATCGCATATCGTACTTTACGGCGATGGATAATGGTGAAATTGATAATTTGGTGAAACGCTTTTGGGAGATGGAAACCATTGCGGAACCTATAGCTTTGTCAGAAGAGGACCGTTGGTGCGAAGAATTTTATACCAAAACACACCAACGTTTAGATCACGGGAAATACAGGGTACGCCTACCACTTAAGTCTGAAACCCAGTCTAATGTTTATATTTCAAAATCTAAATCAGCAGCACTAAAGCGTTTTTTTAGTCTAGAAACCCGATTGCAAAAAGACCCCAACTTGAAGAAAATATATTGCGACACTATTAATGAGTACATACGGTTGGGGCAAATGCATCCAGTGAGCACCTCTGAAGAACAGCATTGTTTTGATTCAGAAACCGGTTGTCGTGCAACATGTTGTTATTTGCCACATCATCCTGTCGTAAAGGAGGCAGCAATCAGTACCAAGGTTCGCATCGTCTTCGATGCCTCGTCAAAAAGTGCCAACGGCAAGTCGTTAAATGATATTTTGGCTGCGGGCCCACCTTTGCAACGTGACTTGTCATCTGTTCTGACTAATTGGCGAACGTTTAAATAGGTTTTTATGACCGACATAGAGAAAATGTTTCGTTGTATTGATGTTGATGAAGAAGATGCCCAATATCAGCGAATTCTTTGGAGAGAAGAGGTTGGCCAACCTATACAAGAGCTGTATTGTTCGACGGTAATGTTCGGAACCGCTTCAGCACCGTACACAGCAATTCGAACTATCCACCAGCTTGCTCTGGATGATGGCCACTTATATCCCCAAGCGGCGAAAATACTGAAGGAACAGATGTATGTAGACGATATTCTTTCGGGAGCGGACACTCTGGAAGAGGCTTTAATAATTCAACAAGACCTAATAAACATACTTAAAGGTACATCTTTTGAACTACGGAAATGGGCGAGTAACAAGATCGATTTATTACAAAACATACTACCAGAACATAGATACGACAAAGAGGTTTTTCAGCTTAAATCGCCTAATACTATTAAGGCTTTGGGAATGTATTGGGACCCGAATAGCGACGAATTTACGTATGCCATTAATTTTGAAATAACTCTGTTGGGCGCAACAAAACGTATAATTCTATCAACCGTGGCCCGTCTCTTTGACCCGCTCGGATGGTTAAATCCAATTATAGTTTCTGCAAAAATTCTCCTGCAAAAACTATGGGCTTTAAAGAGCGGATGGGATATGGTGGTGCCGACGGACTTGCAAACGGAGTGGGAGACCTATGCAGACGAGCTGAACAATATACCTCTCATCAGGGTTGACCGCTATCTAAATATAACCAGCACCTGTGAATTGCATATTTTTTGCGACGCATCCAAAGATGCTCATGCTGCCGTAGCTTATATTCGTGGATTGGATGATCACAGGCAATACGTAGTAAAATTGTTGCAGGCTAAATCTAAAATAAACCCCATCAAACCTACATTGACCATACCGAGGGCCGAATTGTGTGGAGCTGTCCTGGCGACGAAACTGCTCAAATTCATCCTTTTAAATTCTAGTATCAGCTTTAACAGTATGTATATGTGGACGGATTCAGCTATAGTTCTACATTGGATTCGCGGAGACCCTGCTAGGTGGAAACCCTTTGTAGCTAATCGAATTAATAAAATATTGGCTGCTTCAGAAATATCACAATGGCGTCATATCGTTTCAGGAGATAATCCGGCAGATTTATCTAGTCGAGGAGTAACCGCCTCTCTTCTAGCCGGCCGTAATTTGTGGTGGGAGGGTCCTGCCTTTCTGAAGTTACACTGTGATCAATGGCCGAAATCAAATCTTAACCCTTCCATGGACGAGTCAATAGACATTGAAAGGCGTAAATTAAAAATGTTTGTCAATACTACAACCACATCTAAAGATGACTATGTCCACAGATTTTCATCACTCGCTAAACTGACCAGGATAACAGCATACTGTATTCGTATTTATAATAACTGCAGAAATAAGGTACGATATTCCGGGTGCTTGACGTCTAAGGAACTGGATTGGAGCCAAACATGTTTAGTACGAGCAGCACAACTAGAGGTATTCGGAGTTGAATGGCAGGCCTTAGCTCGAGGAAAAGAGGTGGCTGTCGGAAGTAAATTACGTGCATTGAATCCATATTTTGATTCAACAACTCAAACCATCAGGCTGGGCGGCAGATTGAAAAATGCACTGATATCTGAAACTCAAAAACATCCACATATTTTGCCAACCAAACATCATCTAACGGAACTGATTATAAATAGCAGTCATTTGACTACGCTTCACGGGGGTGTGTCCCTTACTTTAAATCATATAAGAAGGCGATATTGGGTCCCAAACGGCCGTAGAATTGTTCGTACCATTTTGCATCGTTGTCTGCCATGTTTTAAAAATAAGCCCATGCCATCCGTACAGCAAATGGGCAATTTGCCGTCAGAACGAGCCCGGCCAGCCAGAGCCTTTACATCGATTGGTGTAGACTACGCTGGGCCTTTTAATATTTTACCATCCAAGGGAAGAGGCCGCACCTCAGTCAAGGGTTATATCGCACTTTTCATTTGTTTAGTGACAAAGGCTATGCATTTGGAGCTTGTTGGAGATCTCTCTGCCGACGCCTTCCTAGGTGCCTTAAACCGTTTCGTTGCCCGACGTGGCCTTTGCTGCGAAATATACAGTGATTGCGGGACAAATTTTATCGGAGCCAACAGTAAGCTGCGAGCTTGCCGTGACGCATATCGAAAATTCATAAACGAAAATGTTTTTTCCTTCCTAGCTGAAAAGGGCATAGAGTGGCATTTCAACCCCCCGTCATCACCACACTTTGGCGGCCTGTGGGAGGCCGGCGTTAAGTCCGTAAAATATCATCTGAAACGAACAATCGGCGAGCAAAGATTGACGTTCGAAGAGCTTACGACGGTGCTAACACAAATAGAATCGTGTTTAAATTCAAGGCCACTTTGTCCATTAACCACTGACCAAGATGATTTAATGATATTAACCCCAGGTCATTTTTTAGTTGGAGACGCTCTATTCGCATTACCGGAGATGGATTCGCCACACATGAGTCTGGTGAGCAGGTGGCACCACTGCCAAAAACTGGTGCAACAATTTTGGAAACAATGGCAGAACGAATATTTATCGCGTTTACAGCGGCGACCAAAATGGTTGGTGAAAGAACCAAATTTGCAGATAAATGATATGGTTTTGATCAAAGATGAGAGATATCCCAGCAACCGATGGCCTCTCGCGCGGGTAGTAGAATTGCATCCTGGAGATGATGGCATGGTGCGTGTCGTAACGCTGAGAACAGCAAATGGTTTAATGAAGAGACCGATTGTGAAAATATGCCCTTTACCTACACAACACAATTCCCAATGAATTTCGAATCTGCCATTTGCCATAATATCATTAGCACTTGTTTCTTTTTAGGTTAAACCAGTACGCCGGCTTAAGATGTTCCTGGGAACATCATCGTGGGGGAGTAATGTTTGCGCTGGTCGCCTGGACATGCATTCTGTTTTGTCGTTTTGCTTCTACGTACGAGTCTGTCAACGATGGTGTGTAAAAAACATGTCAGGTGGGGAGATGTAAAAAGAAGGAGAGGAGAAAAAAATTGCTATTGTAAACAAATCATCAAGTCGCAAAAAAAAAAATTTAATTAATAAAACATATCTATAAACGCAAAGATCCTTGGGTTTTTAACTAAAAAAAATTGAACTCAACAAGCTGAGTAATAGATCAAAGAATTAAGTTTTCCAAAGATGTGTAAATATGTATAATTTACACTCGGGTATGCAACATTGTAATTTCTCAGAAAATATGAGAAATTACAATTTGATAATTATTTGATCAGAAGTGGGAAGGAAAAGTAAAAAGAAAACCAGAATAAGAGTTTTATCCAATAAGTGGGTTTTATTTGGATGCTCACCGTTTCGCCTGTAGATTGCAAGTGAAGTGGTAAATCGGTTGCTATATCTGATTTTACCTACTAACGGTATGTTCGATGGGCAAAAGCTTTTGCATCTTTTATAGTTTTCTTTTACATCTTCGAAATATTCTAAATTTAATTCACAATAGAAGTAGTTTAGCATAATTGTAGAAAAGAAGTTTAGAAAATTCACAGTAGTAAAGAATGTATCCGTTAGTTTTACGAATTCATTTAATTAGATGCATTTAATTTATAGTATTTAGCTTCATATTTCATTAAATTCAAATTCAAAATTGTATAGAATTTAATAGGCAATAAGCAGTAATAGTAAGTTGTTTAAAAAATAGCATTTTAAACAAAGTTATTGATTCATCTTTCTGACTTTTCCATCGAACTTAGTTAAGAATCAATTTGTATTTGAATCTCACTATTTATTTGTCTGATGCTGTCAATTGCATGGCTATTATTGCAAAAGTTTCATCCTCGTATTAAAGTATTGTTGTCCTACAGTTGATTGATCGAAGACTTTCGCAATGTTCAGCCAAATTACATTTTAATTTCAATGGAACATGGACTGTCTGCAACATTTCTGTTCATAGTTAAAAAATAGCTTTCAAAAGCTTCCACTTTACAGTAAATTCGTAGCATTCATCTAAAGAAACTTCAGGCCTTCCTCTACGATGTCTGAAACAAGTAGGATTCTCCGATTGACAATCATCTAACAATTTATTATTTTCAAATCAAGTCCTTGGCAATGAATCTTTCTTCGAAATTATGTTCTGTATTCCATTTATCTTTTGTATATCTATAAGAGCATATCAATCTGCCAGTATTCGTGCTGTTTAGCTAGATTTTTAGTGCTGTTGCAAATTTCTCAGTACTACCAATATCCAAATAAAATATATCATGTAGCGCGAGCTGTTTGACGTACTATTAAAAATGTACTTAACCAAAGACTTTTAGAAATTATCAATAAGTGACATGATTAAGATTTGTGCCAATTTTGGGATAATGTGACTCAGGAATATATAGGGTTACCTATTTAATGGTTTCAAAACCGCCGGTCTGGCGAGCCTGTCAGCTATTAAATACCTGCTATCTGAAGTGTTATTTATTTAGTGAAAGGTTTGCCATTTATGGATATGGATCACTTAACAACAAAAGAAAGCGTACAAATAGTTAAAACTAACTACAAAAGTGGTGATTCGAACGTGATGCAACACGACCGATCTTGGCCTTACTGCATGAGAAGTTTCCAGAAAGTGTAATTTCACGTTTTTGCGACGTCAAATGGCCACCAAGATCAAGCGATTTCGCGCCGTTAGACTACTTTTTGTGGAACTACGTCAAAGACCGGGGCCACGTCTAAATAATGAATTTTGCCGCTTTCGCAAAATCACTGTGCGCGTTTACACCAAACAGAATACTCCGAGATTAAATGTTGTTTCTTTTTGTGTGAGTTTTGATGTTTCTAATTACCAAAATGCAAAATGCAAGCGTCTGATTAAATAATTCCATGGAATTCTTAAGAAATTACATGTATTTTAAACTACCGACTTCTTCGCAGAAATAATAATAAGCTTATCGCTTACACCTTTAAAACTTACTAATTAAACTTGACGTTATAATTGTGAAACGTACAAAAAAACAGAATTATCGCAAAAACAAAACTACCATTATGTGCTCAAATCCCAAATTGTGTGTTGCTTCGTCCAAATAATTATTTTAGTAGAACATCATGACAACAAAAATTGTACCGTTACACAAATAGCGCAAGTTTATGGGTGGCCTTATAAATATGAAACGCAGCTTAGTATAATGAGATATGCGGGAATTTAAACCCGATTAATTATTTAATTGAATTTAGCATTACGAATTTAGTATTATATTTCAATTCATCAAACGTGTGATGTTATCGAGCAATAATGTTTTCTTACTTCACGCATAAAACATATGTTTGATTTCCATGCCTATTACAATGTCCTCTTTGTGTTATTGCTTAATGTAGCATGATTAAAATTTCCTAAAAGCACAGACACTCTTGAAAATTGTGACATAAATAAAAATAACATAGTTCATAATTTTTTTTTTTTTATAGGAATATGAAGCAAATTTTAATATACAAATTTGTGACGAAAATCCTTTCAGAATTTATGCTTCCAATATTTCAAAAGGTAGTGTGAGAGAAGGAAGTGTTTGGCAGCGGGTGGGAGTAGATATAAACATAGGTATCCATCTTACACGTTACCACATTACATTATCGATCTAACTTTTCCAAAGTGAAAGCTACATTTATTAATATCACATGGTTCAGTAGCCTTATTGGGTAAATTTTCTATTTTAAAGGTTGATATCGCATATTAATATCGAGCTAGTACATACATACGTGACTATAAATTTAAAAACAATAGATGGGTGAACATTTTCTGGATTCAACCGTTCAAATTAATGCGCAGTTAATGCTCCGTATTCGTAATTAGGTGATTTTAATGCTTGGGAACTTAGGACTTCTTTCTATAGGATTCCAAATAAGCCATTTCTCTCTTGCATACAAAATTCAGCCAATAGAATATCATTAATCACTGCGTACAATCCTGTCGGAGCGGCTAAGATATCCTCTGCAGATGCTGATAACTCAGCACACTCACCCACACATGTTCTATACGATGACATTGATGTATGTAAAGTTGTGTGTTCATCTCAATGGATTTAGAACAAGACGAAGTAGTGGTAGTGCAACAGACAAAGTGTAAACATCCACAAAAAGATTGTTAGCTTGGTTGATAGTTTGTCAGCTTGTTGGTCGATCGGTGAGTTAGGTGGCCAATAAAGAATGTATGCATGGACACTTCGAAGTCAGTGTATTCAGGATTGGATTCTAGTGTTCTTTCTGTACTCACAGCACTTTTAGAAAGATTTTCTAAGAAAATACTGCTTAACTCAAATGACAGTGCCGTAAAAAACGTTAACAACTGTTTGGCTAACATTGAAAGTCTGTAGATCTAATATTCGTATATGGTGTTGTTACATACTCTAACAAGCATTGCAGAAGAAGGCATTAAAATGCCTTACATCAGGCCTTATTTGGAACCTGTAAGCCTTTTCCTACACTATTTCCTTATTAACATATTGCACATTGGAGAGCAGCGCCTGTATAAACAATTTGTCAAATTGTAAACTACGGGAGTAGGCGCCCGAAGTATTACCAACTTCACGCTGCTACAGCAACCAAACGGCTAATAACAGTAAACTCAATTTTTGATAACCGTTCGTCTGTTATGTTGTTTACGAATCAATGGAAGCATATAATTTTACCTTGCAGTTAAAAAATGTATTAAAATTGAACAGCAATAGTGTTAGTACTGTGTATTTGGCTGAAAAATCGCAACCAGCCGTAGTTAATGAGCTACGATATTTACGTGTGAACAAAATATTTGTACAACGAACCATTATATGTTACAAATCGCGCCATGGAGATGGACATCTGAGAACAGGAACATCGTCAAAAACGGCGTTAATGGTGATGGCCTGAATGAACGTAATCCATGACAAATCGCAGTTCAACTGGCGAAAAGTTTCAATGGGTTTGAGTATTGAAGATTAAAAGTGAGTTAAAAAATTTAGATTTTTGCGGTGAAATAATGTTTACGATGCACTAATATGTAAACCAACATTTTTTTACAAGAAAAATTTCTTCACAACGGTGGCCGCCATGTTTCTCTGGCTTAAACCCAATGGAGTTTTCGATATGGTTCATTCTGGAGGCAATTAAATCAATGAAAAAAATTGAGACGGTCAACACTTTAAAGACTGCTCTCCGCCGAGAATAGAGCAAAATACCATCAGGCCATATCGGTGCAGCGTGTCAAGCCTTAGCGCAGAGGCTCGAAGATATACATGGGCTAAAGGTAGCTACATCGAACAATAGCATTTTCTCTTAAAATTTGAAATCTTTTACGATATTCTGAAGTATTAAAGTAAAAAATCAAAACTTCCAAAATTCAACCTTTCGTAATTGATAACATTTCAAGCGCAGACTTTTTCGTTTCTCCGGAAATTAGTAAAAATATTTGAATTTTCCGGTATTCTAGGAACTCCCGAAAGAGACAAATGAAAATAAATATTTCCATTATGAGCACACTTATAACAGAAAATATATTATGTATTTTTGCAAAATTTTAATTTTTTACTGAGTCTCAATGTATTAACTTTATTTACAACCAAAACTGCTTCAGAAATGTCTACCGTTTTCTTAACCCCACCCGGAGGATCTTCATCATAATTTGCTACAGTAAAATACTACACTCAGAATGGAGCTTTTAAACTACCAAACTTCTACATTTCATAACTTACTAAATCGATTGAGTGATGTCCGTCTGTCAGAATATCTTCTTCTTTTGAAATTTTTTATTAGTTATTTGTAGCAGTTTAGATTTGTTACCTATTACATTGTTTTAAAATTCTCTACAATATCGCCAAAATGTCGATCTAGTAAAAACGCCACTTCCGGTATCTTCGATATACATACCCCTATATTTTCTAATTGGTTGTATTAAAATCTATTAAATTTGCCGTATGTCGTGCGTCGTCCATTTTTGTTCCGAGAATCAAGATCATTCTGGTATCTCCCCCACAAATTGATCAATTTATCGGAATTACATTTCCCACTGTAATCCCTAATTCATAATATAAAGTTACCTAATTTCTCGTCAATTAATCGCGTTATAATTGTGGATAAAATGCGAAAAAATCGGCAAATAGCCTCCAGTACCTATCGCGCAAATTATCTTCTTATATATCTTACATACTCCTAAACTCATATCTTCCATTCACTTTCACTACACTCAGTATAATTTAGCTCGCATCTGGCACATTTGGCACTGGGAATGAAAATAGATTGAAATATTACTAAACCAGTATAGTTTCAGTCATGTGAAGTTCACTTCAGCTTTTGTGTCGCTGCAAAAAAATACTCTGAATTAAAGCACTATAAAAGAACACAAAAGTGGTGTTACCCTGTTGTCATTTCATCAGTGGTAAATGTCTGAAGTTAGCTCAATTATACGGAATATAGTGAAAATTAACTAAAGATATGAATGTAGGAAAATAACAATTAAAAAAGCTAATTTTATTAGAGGTACCAGGGAGTGCTTAGTTATTCTCTAATTTTATCTTTTTTTTTAATTGACGAGAGTTTAAGTAACTCCATGCTTCGAATACCTAATTCGAACAGTGGATGGGAATGGGAACATAACCAATATTCGTTTCCAGAACTTTAAAGGCATGACATTTTGCAAATTTAGGTGAATTTGTTGCAATCGATTGGAAGATATGAAAAAATCGATGAAATAATCACGCTCTCTCTGGTACTTCCCATACAAATCACCTAACTTAACTTGTACTCGTATATTTCCAGATTCGCATCTTTCATTCGATTGCACTATATTCGGTATAATTGAGCATGCCTCAGGCATTCAATACTGCTAAGGAAAATGAACTGCACTGCCATGTCCCTCAGGGTTCTACACATGTCAATTAGCGGATTTAAAAAGTCAATGATCTCTATACATTTTCCAAACGGAAGTTCCTAGAAAGTCACTATTTCATCCTTTTACTATGCTCCAATTTAATTTTAACCTCGTTCTTTCAGTTCACCAGACTGAAATTGCTACACCGATTAAAATTCAAAAAGTTATAGCAGGATTTACTCTACTGTAAATCTCCAATAAAGTGACATGTAGCGTGAAGTGTTGGGGTTTCAAATATGTATTTTAAAGCTATGTTACCTTACGTTTCCCAAATAAGGATTGCCCTTGGATCCAATTAGGGCCCAAGAGAGGGGGTTTTGTTTCGATCTTTAAAGTGCTTTCATCACACAAACAAGAGGACGAACAGATGCGCTTAACCTAGTATATATATAGAGCATCGGATGAATATTTCTAGTTCTTTCAAAAGGTACCGTAATCATCCCATAGTAACCATCCCATATGTTACATGCATCTACGGATGAAGGTATACAAATACTTAACATTCACATATATTTGCCAGAAAAGTGAAATATCCTCTTTGACGTCCAACCAATTCTAATCAAGTCAAGTCATCAGGAAAAAAATTCAAAAAGAATTCAAATATTCATTGAAAATAACTTGTTTATAAAGAGTATTTCTACATTTAAAATCAGGAAACTCTACTAATAGAAAATGCGGCTTTAATATGGTTGGCCTGAAACGTTTCAAATGAAAATATTTAATTACATAACTGTGACCAATTTTTTCCATGTTTACAAATTCACTGAGATCGTTTACTTTTGATGGCGCAAATAAAAATACTAAATAACATATCTCTTTGAAACTTAAAACATATGTTTTATAAGGTTGTCACTTTTCACCGAAATAATTTTTTGTCAATTTACTGGTACCACCTATACGCCAGGTCGGCTAAGACTGCACTCATACCAGAAGAGATGAAATTAACAAAAATTTATGCGTCTGCTGTAGTCAAATTGAAAGTTACAAAGAACAAATTCAGTTTCGGAAATTCGGTCAATTTCTGTGGGATATACCGAAAAGGGAGTGGAATGCGGCCCATTTTTAATCTCATACACCACCGTAGTAACCCCTATATGTGTACCAAATGTTGTGCAATTGTATACAAGATATGAACTTAAGAATATATGGGTTAAAGCGATAATGCATGGCAGGTATGAAAAGGGACATGACTTTAAAGTGTAGAAGAAACTTTGTGTAATTGTATACAAGGTATAGACGATTTTCTCCTAAATTTTTGTTCTATAATTTTAGGTAAAAATTTTTGGTTTTAGCAATATTTACCAATTTATACGACAGAAAGCAGAAGGAGCGTGAGAGTTTGGTCCGTTTTCAGTCTCAGAATCTAGCATAACAAATGCCTAATGTATACCAATTTTAAGTGTAGTGAATTTAGCATAATGTATGAACCAACGAATATATGGCTAAAATTAATAATTCTTGTATGAGGTACCAGAAGCGGTGTGGCTGACCAATCTATTGTTTCAGATTTTTCTCAGAATTACAGATTAAAATAATGCACAAAAATTCGGGTCACTCCAGTCTTCGAATTTACAGTTACGGAGGAAAAATAAAATTTGGATCGATCTACAAAATGTTATGTTAGCTATGCCAAGTTCTAAGAATTTTTAGAAAAATGTAAGGAAATTAGCATGTCTACCATCCAGACAATCATTGCTCTTGCAGCAAAAACAAAATGTCAATTTGACAGAATAGAGTAAGGCGAAAAAGCAACATAAAAACAAGTTGACAAGAACAGTGTTGTACGGATAGACAACTGTATAGGCGTGGTATTGTAAACTTTGTCACATTTAAATTATTTCATCAACATTCGTTGTATGAGAGGTACATATAAATGTGTATCGATTTGAGGCAACCTCTTAAAAAATACCTCGAAATATGGTTTGAGGTATAAGAGCAGAATATAGAAGTATGCATTGTATATGTGTGTGATCAAAATATGAAAGACAGAGAGACAACCTTAATTAGATTCAGATTTTGATTTTGAATCAATTGACATATATTTTGTATGGTCTAACTATGCGACTTACAAACCATAGTACGGTTTAAGCTATGAAAATACTATTTTTATGGAATGACTTTCACCTTTTTCATACATTAGTTCAGAGTTACTAATATTACTACCGAAGGCCAGCCCAAACGTTATAATAACGCTTCTAAGAGCCACATTGTTGAACAGAATTTAGCCTCTATTTGCACACATGGTACAAAACCCTTTTCGATCAAATACAACCACTGTCGAGAAAAGTTTATATCAGTTAACGTTATGTTATACCATATTCCTCTTTACACCTCTTTTAACATTGTTTTGGTTTTGGTAAGGATACTTGGAAATCATCCTTTTAACACGTTATTACAGATAATAACCGCACTTTTTCCTCTTTAAATGCAAAGGAGCAATTTATGAAGAACTCATTTCAAATCAAATACGTTAAGAATATGTGACTTTTTGGAGAAGCCTGCAGCCCGACGATTTTTGTTTTTTTTTGAATTTTCTATGAACTATGTTGAATTGAGTTAAATTTTATTGAGCTACATAAAATTAAATTGCATTGCCCTGAATTAAATTAAATTAATGTTATTTGGTGAATAGTTCGTATAAATTATTAAAATCATTTATTTATTCATTAGAGTAAATTCCATTTCAAACAACTTTGTGATTGTAAAAACCCCCTATTTTGTTGCGAATAATTGGCAACGCCATGGTAGACAGAGATGTTGTAGTGAATTTCGATGGTGACTGCACTTTTCTTGTCGGCGGCCGCTATCAGGATCACTTCAACAGTTGCCGTTCAAAGTTCCCAATAAAATCCCAATTTTATAATGTAAGTAATACACCACAAAAGTTTTCTCTTTTGTTTCGACTCCTCTCGTAAGTATCGAATGTAGGTGGATTTCGAATCCCCTGAAAAAGAACATAGGTTCTCTATTTCCCAATTCTCTCGGTTTGGTGGACCAAGAGAACAAAAATTAAAAAGTTTAACCTAAAAATCTGACAGATTATGGAAAATTATAATCAGAGATAATAAAAAAATAGTTATTACCAATAAAAATATCAGAACTCAACCGCAAGATTTAAACTTTCCCAACAAACAAACAAGTTTTCTACCACCTTGCATTCTCCTATAATTCAACCTTTGGGTCAGGCTATAATGAGGTTGTTCATATACTCCGATTTTTAAAAACTTGCGATAATTACAATTATTATACCTTCACCCGAAGGAACGAAGGTTTATTTCATTTAATACGGTAAACGAAATATTTAAAGTACCAATTAGCACTTCATGACTTTTTAAGGCGTTTGGGACATAGCCCATAGCTCTGCCTGGCTAGTTTGCAGAAACGGTGACCGCCGTAAATGTCCATGAAATTTGTAAACATTTGGCACAGCTTAATATTTTGCATAATCAATTTTAATTTTTCTCCTATAACTAATAATCCGTAATCCACAGCAACTTAATTTTTGATTGCTTTGTAATGCTTTGCAAAATATGAAACAGACATACAATTAACTGCAACCTTTCCGATACATCCCACTCAAACAAACATTGCCATACTGCACTCCTGCACCGTCTATTCTAAAGAAGGTTTAACCTATAAAATCTTAGGTGCATACCTTTTATCCAGTTGCACTAAATTCATTAAAGTTGCACGCAATTAAGATTTGCTATTGAAGGATTTGAGAATGAAAATGAACTAATACCACTATGCACCTTGTAGTACCTGCCAGATAAATCTACCGATTTTCCGAAATTCGTTTTTCCCCTGTAACTCTTAATTCGTATACTGTGGAAGCATAAATTCTTGTCCATAGTGCTGGTCTTTAATGCTTGGTGAAATATGAAAAAAAAATCGATTCTGCAATCTCCTATACAAATGGCATATTTAACCTACATATTTTTATATCTTCTATTAGGTTACGCAAACATTTTGCTAAATGTTTGTTCATAATATTACCAGACATTATGATAATGAGATGATTTATTTAAGTAACTCCCGGTTCAATCTACCTGTGTTCTTAGATTCATATCATGCGCTTAATTAGTTTTGAGAACGGAATCGAGCTGTATTGCTGTCCACCCGCAAGACTTTCAAAAAAGCTATAGAAAAAATAATATTTTGGATTTTACTCTCATTTGTACAGTGATGACGGAAAAACATATTAAATGTCTCAGCATTACACAAGTTATTGCAATCCAATGCTAAAAATTTGACTGTTCCAGTTCTTTTCGCCAATAGGGCGAATGTTTCTCTGAAAGAGGTATAACAAAGTCACCTTTAAAATGGTAACAAGTTATCGAACAAAATGTTTGTTCTACATTATATTAAAAGAATTTATATTTATAACAGTATATTTAAGCAATTTTTATGCCTACTTTGTTACGTAATCTTCTCAGCATTGTTAAAAACATAATTGCACATAGAAGGACACAAACCGAAATAATTTTCATTCGAAGTATGTAAATATTTATATTTTTGCCCAGACTTCGACATTCGGTAACCCATTTACTTCGGCAAGTATGAACATCGTTCAATCGAGCTGAATAATAGATTTCTGTAAAAAACTGATTTGGGGATGAAAAAAAGTGTTCAATTAAAATCGGTATCTGTAGCCGCCAATAATTCAAATCGGTTAAATAGTTTCCGCAACAAAAATTGACGCGGCGTTGTAGAATCGACTGATTCTCTTGTTTTCTGTTCTGGGATGATCAATTGTTTCCAGTGTCACACTGGAGTAATTAATATTAATAACACAGAAAATGTGTTCGAATTGAAAATATTTTTAAGTTTGTTTAAATAATAATCAACTAAGTATTCACCAACCTGAACTCTCATTCCGGATTCCGTGAAAATTGTATATTCAGATCACTTTCTGGCTGCACCGATGCCATTGGTACATTAACAGTTGCAGATTACGCATGTGTGAATTGGATATTAAATTAAAATATCCAACACACAAGCAACAAATATTTGCCATTAAACAAACAATGAGAATGGATGATTGTTTTGTTAGCGACGTAGTCCAGAAATTTCAATAAGGTGAACTGACTTACATATACAGAGTGGCGCATTAACTGCAATACAATAAAAAATTCTAATAACTTTTTTTTTAATCAATGTATTCATTTCGTTGTACAGTTACTTGGTTTTGAAGATGATAAACCGTACATGACCTCCATGCTCATTCACGCATATGCGATATCTGATCAGAAAATTATTCATTGCGGGATCGCCTCAATTATTGTTTTAATGGACTTCTTCAATTCAGTCAGGTTCCTTGATTTCCCCCATTGACGGTCGACAGTACTCAACGTTTTTCGGTTGGTGCAAAAGTGTAAAATGTGAAAAAAGGACGTGGAGATCGATAGTTCCTTATTAAATAGTACTGACAAATTTCATCCGATGAAGAATATGTACTAAATGAATGAAAGACGCGGACCTAAGATGAATTTGTGGGCAAAATAGGTTATTTGTAAGGGGGTACCCAAATATGCCTGGTTACGTAATCGGTTTTGCCTGGGTTTGCGGAGAATTGTAAATCAGTAGAATGGACAACAACTGAGACCTACTCATTAGAAATGACAGATGAAAGATTGAATTTCCAAAAATCAGTCAAATTATATGGATGTTACTGGAAGGTGCGCTTAATTTCTACCAAATCTGACTGAATTGCGGGAAATTAAATAAGTGATAAGGACCTAAGAATACATAGATTTAAATTGTCCTTGGTATGAGGGGTACCAGAAGGTTAATCGACCGATTTAGCTTTTACCAAGTTTCACTAATAAAAAAAAACAGCCAACAAACAAAATAAACTTTAGGTTACTGCGGTCGGGGAACGAATTACAAGTTGCTGACAAAAAAACTAAATTTCGAAAAATCTTGCATTTTATATGCGATGTACCACAAAAGGTAAGTCGATAAAATCCATTTGCAACTCCCGGCTACAGTCTGACAAAACCTGTCACGAAGATTTACGACAATTATCGTATCCTGCTCCCGCCAGACGGATATCGCTTAATCGACCTAAAAACTCCGAAACACATTTTGTGAATCAATACTTGGATACGGTTAAAGATAATCTTTAAAGTTTATTAGCGCCTTCATTTGAAGTGTTCGCAAGTAATTTTGAATTGCGGCTCCATACATGCTAGGCAATAACTGTTAGCGGTTTCGAACCTCTTTTTAAAAACAAAAAGTTTAATTCATTAGGTCAAATGTACAAATTTCGATACAATTATCTATCCATTCATCTATTTTATGTTCATTCCATTCCAGTTGAAGTCTGGAATGAAGGGCAAACAATCGAACACCGCTTCCACAGTTAATTATTTAAAGCGATTCGTCCCTTAGGTCACATTTGAGATTTGACTTCTGTAGTTTTTACTTTTGATACAGCATGGTTTTGGTTCTTCTCGAAAGACTACCAGATATGCTCTTTTCGCAATGAAAGGATGGAATTTGTGTCGGTTGGATTGCAAGGTACATAGGGGCCTTCTGGAACGCCTAACAAGTTACACCACTGGGAGGTCATCTTTGGCCGACATTGGCATATATTCAGTCTTATTCATGCATATGCAGACACAGACACCATTTCTACCAGGATAAAAGAGAGTGGAGAGATTCTTACATACAAACACAAGATAACCGACACACTCTTCTTTATGCCCGAGTACAATTGTGGCACAATACATATATATGTATGTTTTAGTGAACATGTATAGGTACATAGTCTGGTCCAATAAAAATGAAATGCGAACTATAGAAAACTATGCCGAAAAGATCCTGAGATGAAGCAATATATTTATTTAAATAAAAACAATACAATAAATAAAAACAATATTTTCTTAATCGAGAGTAGACACGATAGATGACAACAAAGCATACAATTGCGTCGTTAAATGTCACCATGCCACTTGCAGGAGTATCGGCTCTAATGCTTCGTCCTTATTTCAGTACTTTAATGTTGTAGAATTTGCTACCAGTTCTTGTTGAAAATTAAAAGTACATGTGAGATTTTCAGTTAACGAAAAATGCAAATTTGAACCTGTTTAATGTTATTGTTTTTAGTCAGTCCAGCCAGATCAAATGTTTCATTAATACAAACAAACACATGTGTTGAAATTGAAAAGAAAAAAAAAAATAATACGAGTACAATGAGGTTTTGTTATTTTCAATTGGTCACAGACATTTGCAATGATTTCCCAAGTTAGGCTCGCAGCACCATCGACTGACTGTTCCGTTGACCATGGAGAGAAGTATCTAACTTCCATGAAATCGAACGTTAGTTCAATACCTAATGAGTATGTATGTCGGCTAGTAGTTAAACATGAAGAATTGAGAAAATCCATTTTTAAATGAAAGGAAATTACTTTTGCATGAGAACGCATTGACCACAATAAAGCACAAAGTCGTAACAATGACAAGCACAACAGGAAAAAGAAGAATGAACATTATGCCAGGGTTGGCAAAACATTTTCGATTTGAGTGTCAAAAATGTATGTCTCATGTTACATAAAATATTGCAATTCATTCTTGTCAGAAACTCGATGGCGAGTGATTAATAGTAATGTTATCAAAATGAAAAATTAGCACTCTGACAGCGTTATTTGACGATTTTAATTTCAAAATCTCACAGCAACACACATAATGCCAAGTACTACATGATAAGCACAATTGTTTGCGGCCAGTACGCAGTTCAAATGAATTTCTCGCTTCCGATAAAAAATTCTTGTAGTTGATGGTCTCTAGTCTCTTTTATGAAAATGCCCTTCAGAAATTCAGGTACAAGTTAAGGAACGATGGAAGATGGAAGAAGCCACCTTTGAAAGATATTAAAATCAATGCTTTTTGTACCGGCCAACATATATCATATTAAGTTTGTTATTTCATTTCTAAGAACTAGAAATACTCATTGGAATGGTCTCTAACCCATATATAAGGTATACTAAAACGAAATTCATAATTTTTTCAATAAAGATGACAGTTTTGTGGCGGCCACCGACAAGGAGAAAATAAGTCATATTTTATAGCTTTTCTTTGATAAAAGCATAAACGTAAGCCAGGGGCATGAACATGTGAATAATATTCACAATAATGACACTGTAGCAGCCACACACTTCGGTAGTGTTTCACCAGGAGCTTGAGAGATTACTGTCGTGTTTGAGCCAATTGATTTTGCTCTTGAATAATCTGCCTCAAGGGAAGCTTGTGAAACCCGATTTTCTCAGTTTTCCCTATTGGCGAAATCGAGGGTTTTTATGAGGGGGGCATAATGGAATTAACTTCAAAATGGCAACAAGTTATCGAAACCCAGCTCATATGACCTAAATCGAATCATTCTAACTATGCTATTTAAGGCGTTCAATATCATGCAAAAATCCGTCCACCCACGTGTTTGCCGAAACGTTCTTATAATCACAGAAAGATTGAATCCGAAATTGAGCAAAAGTCAATCCACTAAGAACAAAAATTTCATGCATATTGCATCATTTTTTTTTGCGGGGTAGAAAAGGCGCGGACGGGAAGGCGCCTACATCGTTGGGTTGGCGGGCTCATGGAGTTTTAGTCGCTATGAATCACTTCGACGGAAAGCGTCGCGCATTTTGCGCGCGTGCATTTTACGAGAACTCTCGTTCATATATTGCTACTAGGCGACTATATTGTGCTGAATATGGACTACGGCGAATTAGTGAAGCTCCGAGTGCTAATTTAATTAAAATATGGGTAAAGCGTTTTGAAGAGACCGGTTCAACATTTAAACCACAACCAAATGGTCGCCCAAGAACATCTAGGACCGAAGACAATGTTGAGAGAGTTGGAGTCAGTACGAGGAAATCCACAAATGTCGACTCGCAAGAGATCGTCTGTCTTACAATTATCGCGACGAAGTTTGCAACGAATTTTAACATTGGATCTTAAACTGCATCCATATAAGCTGCAATTAACCCAAGAATTGAAAGAGTCTGACTTCATAGCAAGGCTCGCATTTGCTAATGAAATGCTTAATCGATGTTCCAATTTTGACAACATCCTTTTCTCTGACGAGGCTCATTTCCTTATGAATGGATTAGTAAACCGTCAAAATTGTCGTTACTGGAACAGTGAAAATCCCAAAATCAAACACCAGAAACCATTGCATAGTCCTAAAGTGACAGTATGGGCAGCAATCTCTGGCAGAGGAATAATTGGTCCTTTTTTCTTTGAAAATGCGCGGGGTCAAAATGTCACGATTAATACGGAACGCAATGTTGAGATGTTGGACGGATTTTTGGCTCCAGAAATTGAAAGTTCAAGAATAGTGAATTCCAGAACTTGGTTCCAACAAGCTGGAGCTACCTGTCACACATCAAACGACTCCATGGCGGTGGTGAAGCAGATGTTCCCTGGCAGACTGATTTCGAAAAGAGGTGATATCCCATGCCCCACGTAATCTAGACTTGACGCCTCTTGTCTTTTTTTGTGGGGATACCTCAAATACAAAGTCTACAGTAATAATCCAAGAAACATCGTTCAGCTCAAGGAGAATATCCGTGGTGAAATCGCAGCCATTACACCAGTATTACTGAAGAAAGTTTTCAATAATTTTCGTTTGCGGTTAGAGGAGTGCCGTCGTAGAGAGGGTCACCATTTAGATGATATTTTTAAAAAATAAACTCCATTTATTACTTTACAATGACTTAGATTTATTTTAACCGTACCTTTTGTATTTATTTTTTAATCTATTTTTTAAATATGCACGTTCTATTGCGCCACCCTGTATAAGGTGGTAATACCGATACAGAGATCCATCCATTTCGCGCAGCTTTTAAGAGATCGCACAAACTGTGAGCGTGGGTACTGTGAAATATTGAAAAATCATAATTTACATTCGAATAGTAGGCAAAACCAATATATTATGTATTAAACGACAAAGTTTCGGGTATAAAGAGCATACAGATCTATTTCATGAATCGCAAGGGTTAATTGTCTTATAGGGGAAACACTTGAGATGTAAGACGGTAGCCGATTGGCGTGGAAAAATACCATCCGTTCTGATATACTTTTTGAAGACCTGTCCTAAATGTGGCGTTTGTGTCAATTTATAAATATGATATGTCATTTCTGAGACTTGCACTTATCTAGTGATCAGTCTCTCCGCCATTTACTTCCATACGAAGACCTATTGTCGCGCGGCAAATAAAATGCTAAATCTACCTTTGGAAAAGATAAGAATTTTTCAATATTATCCTAATCTTTATCTGTTACGTAAAAGTAAGAATGGTATATAGGTAATAGTTGTGATTTTTATGTTATGAAAAATATTTCAACAAATACTTCACATTTCACTTCAACGATCCACGTTGATATGTTATGCATGAGAAGAGAACATTTTCGCCGCGACTGCATATGAGCGATATTCACAAGATTATAGACCACAGTCCATTGGGTTGTTGGCATAATGTTCGGCTCAGATTATGATGTTAAGAGAACTTAATATCGTTTTAAAAGTCTTTAGTGTAGGATTTTGTTAAGTTTTCAAACAACAGGTTCTCTGTTTTTGAAAAATTACTGGAAAAAGTAAAAACATCCAAAAGTCGGTGCGGCAACAGTTTCATATACAGTTTGATATTTAGTTATAACGACACAACCAATAGTAAATAGACTATGTAATTGGTCAAAATATGCAACTGAAGCAATAAATTAACTAGTACAGGAATTTCGGTCAGGTGGGGTGACCTACAGATATATAACAAATTATTCACATTATACCAAAAGCAATTAACAAAAATTTATGTTAATGTTATGTTAATAATAGTAAAAATTAAATTTCTCTAAATCGGTCGATTTGTATGGGTATAATGCTGGAGTATATGTATTTTCATTTCATGAACTAAGTTTGTGTGTTTGAAATGTGTCATTTGTGTGGGAGGTACCAGAAAGAGTACGACTATTTTATAAATTCTTCTTAGATCTCACTAAATGCTAAAAAACAATACAAAGAACAACAATTTGAGTTGTTGCTATCTACGAAATAGGAGCTACAGGGAAGATATTTAATTTCTAAAACTCTCAACTAAATGAGCATTTAAGTAATGGAAACATTCGCAAGACGTATTTTCTTTATTTTCATTATAGGTAATGGCTTCCAAACAACATTACTTTGGTATTGGGTTCGCAGCCAACAAATTTGACGTGATCTACGTCGTTTGTTTTTATGTTTATTCAAGTTCAAGGCTAATCTAGCTTTTTGCAAAGCTTGATTGGTAAAAAGAAGTTTTGGCAGAATGATATATAATATATAATGTCTTATTTCACATTTTGACGTTTGTCGTGTGGTATTATTCTAATTAATTGTGGCATTAGAATTGATATTATATATTTGGCCACAAAGAAAAATGGAATTTGGAAAAAGTTTAGTATATTGATGGATTTCTTGAAGATTATATATTCCAATTTAGATTCCGCAAATAAATTAAAAAAAATTAGGATAATGGATTCATCATGATGCCGCACCGGAAGTCTGGCCTTCTATGAAGTAATTTCATTACCATTGACAGTTGCATTTATTTGGAATGCTACGTATACACAAGCAGCCAAAAAAGTATTAGGAATTGAAAATTGTTTTTGTCGTTAAGTTGGTGCAATTATCCTCTATACTGATGCGGAGCTTGAGAGAAATCATTCATTTTTTTGTTTGCAGTGCTGGATTTTGTCAGATGGGTAAAATATCGAAAAATGAATTTGCCTCAAATATTGAATTGCAAATGGAGTTTCGTGTACTAAATTGCGAAAATGTTTTGTCAATTCCTTTGTGTGGTACCCTAAGGAGCCTGATAGTGCAGTCTACTTTCGTTCGCAGTATCCAATGCCTGATGCGTGTCCAATTATATTGAATATAGTGCAGCTGATAGCCTATTAGTTAGAAATTGCAGATGATTGAAATTCGGTCGATTTGTGTGGAGGATACCAGAATGGGAATGGCAATGTGCCCTGTTCTCATTGTTTTCACAATACAAAAGGTTATGATGGATGAGGCAATTGCTGTCAACATTTTTCATCGTTTTCGAGAGCCGTTAGAGTCAATGCATATAAGAGTATTTATTGATTTTAATACCGAACGCATCCGAAATTTTGCAATGGCTTTTGTATGAATTTTAAACTGATATCCACGTTCGAATTTTAATCGGCTTGTAAACTACTCACAAAGAAATGTGTAAATGTCACACTACCTAAATGAATATATGGCATTATCCGCCAAGAAGCCTAGCACAATGTTAGGTCTAATTACTTTTATTGATACTGAAAGTATGCGTATAAATGGCATACAATGAAACACATCCGATTGTCAATATTCCCGCTTTCTAACACAATTTATAGATCACACAGTACTGGATTGTTAGAGTAAAAAAACTTAATTAAAACTACAATCAACAACTTTAGGTCACTGTATACAAGCGACGGTGTTAACAACAGTTAATTTCTCCTCCACCTCCTGAACGATCTAATATTTTGCGTCCTTTTACATATACCGTTATAGGTTTCACAGGTCTTTGCGATATAAGAACATATCGTTTAACTAAAGCTTATGTGTATGTATTCGTGTGCTCTCCACTAAAGCTATACATATCGATTCCATGTTAGATCTTTCCACATCAATTTTTTCGGCTACATTTAGTAGGTTTGTCTCTCTTCGCGGTTCTCTTTACAACGCTGTAAGTGGCAAAGACCCACAGACAACCTGAGGGAGAATATGTTGGTGGTGATTAAAGATGACAATTTACCACCAAACTCCTGGCGCCTTGGTAGAATAACCAGTGTATACATTGGCCCGGATGTTCGGGTTCGAGTGGCGAGTATTCGTACTGCAAACGAAATAATAGCACGACCAATAACAAAACTTGTAGTTCTTCCATTTAAATACAACAATTCTTAAATTAGGTTTTTCTTTTACTGTCCACATTTATTCTTATCGAGATATACAACAGGTGTGTTAATGGCGATAACAATATTAACAACAAAGTAGAACTTCCAGTAATCAAATCTCATATTAAAGGAAATCACCATCCACAACTCGCACACATAAAGATATACCAAGCACTGAATCATCTTTATCCAGGAAAGCTTCTGTATCACGTCACTATTTGCAATACTCAAGCAAAACCCTCTCACATTACTGAATACGATGGTGCTGAAAATTGATGGCAAGGAGGGAAGGGATAAAGACTGATCGCTGCACGATTCCGCTCCAAAAAGCTGTCACATTCCTATGTGAACAGTGGACAGACTGTGCACTCTAACTTTGACACTCTGCCCGTGTATCAATGAGCTCAGCAATACATATCAACAATAATCACGCCCTCGTCGTCTCTGCCATCGTCTTTTCGTAAACAGTTCCAAATTAGTGCTTGAATTGATATCTATTTCAGAGTTAAGAGTGGGTGAATTCTGAAACACAATTTTTGGATGAGTGTTGCGTGGTATATTTTCAACTTAGATTTCTTGGAAGACGAGTAAGTAAAACGATTGAAACCGTGAAACAAATGTTAAATTTTAAGTAAAGATAACAGTGCAATTGAATGAAAGGTGCGAATCTGGGAATATACATGGTGAATTATGTATTTTGTATGGGAAGTACCAGAGAGTTCGTGATTATATCGCCGATTTTTCTGCATTTTACCCCGCACTGTAACGCAACATAACTAACAAGATTTTAATTAACAACCTGTTTCCATAAAACGAATCAGTGTTCGTCTTTGTAAATCGAATAAGTTTTTATTTTGAAAATCTTTTATTTTTCTTCAATACCATGGTAACTCTTGAAATTACTATTTTTATATGAAATATAAAAATTAATGGAAAATTATCTGATGGTAACATTATTTTTGAGAAACTTCAGTAGTTAAGGAAAACTTTTATACGTTTTATAAAAACTCTGTTAACGTCGCTTTCGTCCACAGACGATTCGTTCATCTTTTATGGAAACAACCTGTAATTTCAGGTTATAAACAAGGAATTCCAAAGGTAAATTCAATTTCGATAAATGTGCCAACTCATATGAGAGGCTCCAGAATAGGGTTGCGGTAACCAAGCCCATTTTTATTCTCAGAACTCAGTCTACGAAACGCAGTAGAACTGCTTAAAAGATACGGAGGTAAGAATATAGGGGTTAAATCGGCTCTTTGTATGGGATATTCCAGGAGGGCCTGGTTCTTTTAGAAACGGTGAGTCCATATAGCCCATTTGCAATCCCCGACTACGATCTGATAAAATGTTAGGTTGTGCCAGGTTTTGAGAAGTTTAGTAAAAATTTGCGACCACTGTCGTTTTCACAGACCAGTCAGATCGTCGGACATCGCTCAATCGCTTAAAAAGTCATGAAACGCATTTAATCAAAAGATACTTGACACTTTACTCACTTCCTTCTGGGTGTTACTGTTTTGGCCGTAGCAAGTGATATATACCTTCATTCCTTCGAATGAGGTAATTTTTTATTTTTTTCTGCTACTCCTGTTTCATTGAATGCAGTAACTTAAGATTTTGTCCATTATATTGCCTTATAAACTTTGGTCTGGGAATGCAAAGCGTTGCATAATTACACATATTCTGGTACCTCTCATGCAAATTGACCGACTTTTCGAAATTCAATGCTTCCTCTGTAATTCATTGGAAGAAAGCCTAGATTTTTGATATTGTATTATAAAAAAATTCGTTCAAACTTGGTAAACATTCGGATGTTGGATCTGAGAATGAAAGTGTGCTGCATTTGCACTCCCATATTGGTACTTCCCATACAAAATGACAAGTAGCATCTACCACACAAATTTTCTAATTTTATCTATACATTCCTAAGTTTATATTTTTCATTCAGTCTTAGCTGCCAAAATTAACCGGAACCGTTAATCTCCAAGCGGATATCTTCAGGAACTTACTGCACAGAAGGACGTTAGGTGAAGTTATGTGTAAAACGGCACAAAATGCGGAAATTTTCAAATTTACAAATTTACACATTTTGTGTCAGTCGAACCAGTAGTTTCAAAGATCCACTATTAACACAATGTGTAGCGGCACAAGTGCTTTAAAATGCAGTGAATGAGAGAATATTGTCCCAAAGTCTCGTACAAAAACACCGAAAATTGGTATATATTTTGTTTGAAATAAAATGTATAGTCTATTACTTCACACATTTGGCCACAACACTATTTTTAAAATGACAATTGTTAATTATTGAAAAGCAATTATTGCCACGCATTGCTTTGCGGACAAACCACCAAAGACACTAAAGATACTTTTACCTTACTTGTTCCCCCAATTCTTGTGTATACACAAGTAATTTATCGAGGCAATACGGTAAATCTATGGCGAAATTCGGCGTCAGTGAATACTAAATGATGGGCCAAACAGAAATTAAATGGACGCCGTTTCAAAAAGCTCTGGCGAAATGTACTCGTATGCTCCTGCGATTCTCAATGATCGAATTTTTAACCCCCGTATTAGTGTGTTTGGCTTCCGGATTTATGCACAATTTTCCCTCCGAATAAATGTGTGTGTTTCGGTTTAAGTGAAATCAAGGCATTCTTTGTCGCTTTCATTACATTCTAGTTTCCCATTTCCGGTCCATTTCCGCTGTATGCGTTCAAGTTTGAGGGGCATGTTTCGTATATGTGAAAAATATATGCATGTACATGTACATGTACATATATATATATATATATATATATATAAATAGGTATATATAATTTATTAACATACATATATTTGAGACTACTATGCTGTTTCAATACGCACAAACAGGTATGTATGTACATAAGTATATGTATAGACATACATATATACGAGTATATATTATTTGGGTGACGCTATGTGATACCCAATGATGAACTAATAACTAATCCTGTACAGAAATTTCATTTAGTTTGGTACATAAATATACTCACCTATATCGTCTTACCGATATTTAAAAGATTCGTCTGCAATTTCTACATTGAAGCGACCATAAGAAAACTGACGTTATTTTGATTGTTATTGGGTGGAGGTACCATAATAAGTAAGGAAATTAATCCCAAGTTCACAAGTTATGTTATTGTAAAAAAAAATATATAGGGTTGTACATTTTTCGTTTTCAAGTAAAGTTAAATAAAACACACATAAAGCTCCGATAAAACACACATAAAGCTCCGATTTCGATGACACTTTTATTTCATTATTACAACTGGACTTTGCCATTATGTACGAAATACAATGCCATTTAAATGACTGCCTCTGGATTGGTTACCGCTGTGGACCGTTTTTGGGTAGTTTTCGATATAACATGGTCTGAAGGTGTCAGACCATAATGCGTACCAAACAGTCACTTTTCCGGATGCAATGGTGTTTTCCCAATCATTTCTGGGTTTTTAGAGCCCCAAATGCGACAATTTTGCTTGTTGACGTAACAATTGGGTGAAAAGTGAGCTTCGTTTGAATCACCACCTCGTAGTAAGTTTTAAAACGATCTGTATTCGAAAATGGTAAATCTTTCTTTCAATGAATAATACTTCACATGATAGGTATTTAACATTTGACAGCCTTGCCAGACCGGTGGTTTTGAAACTGCTAAGTGGATAACCCAATATTATAATATTTATGTTAATAAGGCCATGAATTCAAAATTATAGACGAAAAAGCAATTGTGGTCACATCTACCTATAGAAAAAGACAAGATTAACTCGTTCCGATACAGCCTTTAAGCTTTAGGACAAGAACAGCTTAGGACAACAATTAAATTATAAGCGAAAATGTCAAAATTACAGTTTTAGAAGTTTTAACGGATTCGTGTTAATATTTCAAGCATCTTGATAAAAATCGCACTCAAAAAATTAACGAAATTTGAGTCACAACGAACTCAAATTGAGTAAAATTGATCCAAGTACCTTCTTACACAAAATAAATTTGTTTTCCCCTTCAAATTAGTTCATAATTTGGAACTAAAAGTAGTAATTTGTCTTTGTTTCCTGTGTTATCATCCTGACGTACTCAAATTCAATAAGCTGTCCATCAAATGTGAAAAATTGTTAAGGAATTCAAGAAAAGAATTCATTTGTTCTAAGGTGAGTATAAAGAGCGAAGCATTTTACAACACCTTAACTGAAATTGAATAAAGCGGTTCTAACAACCACAAAAATTTTGTAACGATATCTCAGAACTACACAGTTGTACTACTTTACATCCTGGTAATGTATTTAATTTGAGTTTATCGGGTCTCGAATTTCATCATTTTGAAATTGAAATTGTCAAACTATGTGCAATATTTTTTACTTTAGCTTGTCGTGTACAGTGTTCACAAAAATCTGTAAATAATTTTATTTTGTTTCAACTAAAACTGAGGAAGCTTCAAATTCAGATTTAGCAAAGTTCTTATTTTTTAGTTCAGTGATTTATAAAATACATTAAGTAGCTGCCAACGTTAATTTAGATTTACCTAAAAAAAATTTTAGAAGTAAGACGTAATGGCTTATTCATTTATTTGATTTGATTATTATTAAATATATAAAATTAAATATGTATTAATAAGGCTGAACTCAAAAGTATGTCTATTGTGCTTGGGATCTTCCTGTCCGTGCACTGTATTGAATTTAAATTTTGTAATTAGTTGTAGAACTTTGAAATAAATAAAGTATAATGCGAACTCATCATATTTCTCACAACTTTTTCTTTTTTTTTTTTTTTGTTTTTTTAATTTTTGTGACTTTAATAATAAAAAATTTCGCACTGAGGTAGCAATTAATTCCAAAACGCTAAGATAATCATATTTATATTAAAGAACGTTATGCTAGGAAATTTGCAAGCTAATTCTAAGTACGTACTATCTGGTTATTTTAATCTATTATATAATATCCCCCAGAAGCCCAGGCCGACATAGTAGTCCGCATTAATCATTTGATTTGTTGGGAAAAGTTAAAAAAAAAACTACTCCTTTGACGTCGCACCAAATCGATAACATTATCCTCCTGGGGTGAGGTGGATTGAGGGGTTTATTTGGTTTCCCCCATGATTTTTTTCGCGTTACATTGTTGTAGACTACTTATTTTTCATCCCCTGTGATGACGTTTTCAGAAATGGTGTCTTGTTATTTCTTATCCTTAGGTTATCGTAGACGTCAACGCGATTCAGGTGGTTGGCCTCGGTGAGAGAGTGAGGTACCCACAATTCGAGGTTGCTCACAAATTCGAGCCCTTTTATAACCCCGTAGACGGTTGAGACTAATATTTTGATTATTTCAGCTATTTCCTTATCTGCTGCACGGGGATTAACATCAATTAAATCTTTCACTTCTTTTAAACCATTTCTGGCAAGTTCTTTCATTTGGTCCGTTTTCTTTATAAATAGGCTTCATTTTTCGCTGCTGAAGCCAGTCGTTTTTCCTTTTCGGAAGTAATAATTCGGAATACTATGCCTAAAATGCTCTTTTTCGCTCATTTTTCCACGTTTTACAACTTCTTTTTAACCGCTGTAACCACTAATGACTAGAACGAGAACACAAGTAAACAATTATAAACAGTTTTGAGAGGGAGTGGGAGGAACATATGATAGTGTTTGATGGGACTCTGGGTCATGAGAAGCGACGTAGGTTGAACTAACGAATTAGCCGAACGAACTTTCCGAACAACCCGATATTTTCACGCTTACTCAAGCAAAGTAAAATTTAATCAATTCAAATTTTACTTACTTCTTCTAATTACAAAATTATTAGCATATTTTCTTTCAAAATTTAGAATTGGTACCTTTCATGTAACCCCATACACACAGATGATGGTGATGAAAAGCTCTAAAAATAATTTTTCGTCACGTCACGTCATGCCCATCCTTCAGGCTATCTGGATAATTTGTGGATTCGATAACTGTAGTATATCTTCACCTATTCTAAGTCAATTGTAGCGATGGTACTTCCAAAATTACTCCCTTTTGTTAAAAATTTTCCGTTTCTACCATCTTCTACATAAAATGACAGTAGACATTAGACATTTTTAGACATAGGTAGACATTTTTTGACCGTGCCACTGGTGCAAGTTTAACCCTAAACTTGTGTGTAGTACCAAACAAAATAAAAAGAGAAGTACTCCACGTACTCACGACCCTTCTGTTACCTCCCATACTAATCACCAATTTAACCTGTAAATTCTTTTTTCAGAATGAAAACAGTTTAAGAATGAAAACGGACTTCTGCCTCTTCCATTTGGATTTATCCAAATTGTATTTTTTCCCTATAAACATTAATGCATAGATTGCAGTTTCTTAAAATGCTGCTGATTCTATTAAATTGTAATTCATGATTAAGTGCACAAAATGGAATAGGCGTGAGCATGTTAACTTTTTAAGATAAAGATGATTGAGACATAACTCTGACATTCTGATCAGGTCTCTTGGATGTACGGCCTGAGGACACGATGACTTGAGTAGGCCAGAACAGATCCTACCAAATTGTTTCAGTGGGAATATTTCCTCAATTTTGGATTGAAAATGGGCAAAACGTTGTGAACACTACTACGTTTATCTCAGTATCCTTGTGGGTTCCATTTCCTATTTAAATATGTCCATCATTCATACCAAGGAAAACAGAAAATTCGAAGTCCACCGTGCTGGATGTAATGAATTTAAATAGGCGTTGTAACTCTGCAAGAAACTCACCAACACATCGTTAAATCAATGAAGTTCCGACACAGGCACACGACACCCAACTACAGCAACTATTTCACCAAATGGCGTTGTTTGGTATTGTTAAATAGATATTAAGTCAACGAATTTCTTAGGCTCTGCAGGCATACATTTACAGTGCCACTCATTTGAATAGCGCCTCCTTTAAATATTTTACTAAACTCGATTTTTTCCAAAATAATAATTATAACGAACTGGTTGTGCTTTTATAAATTGTATTTCACGTATTTGCTGTAATCGTATAACATACATTTTCTTTTATTTTAATCGATTAAGTACTAAAACATTAAACACAAAAAAAAGTCAAATTCAATTTCATATACACGAAAACATTAATATTAAATTAAAGGTATAATTGTTTGCTTACATCTAATTTAAAAATAAGTATTTTAAGTAAAATTTAGTAATGGGTGTTTCCGCCTTGGGTGAGAATACATTCATATATTCTGTTCGGTAAAGAATCATACAGTTTTTTGATTACCAGCGAAATACACGACCAGGTCTCTTTGATTCCATTAATGAGTTCACTTTTGCTTGAATATTGCTTGCCTGATTCGTACACCTTGTGAACTAGCCATCCCCAGACGTTTTCAATAATGTTTAAGTCTGGAGAGTAAGATGGCCAGTTCAAAACCTCAACATTTTGGCTTTCAATCCATGATTTGACGACTCTTACTGTTTAAATTGGCGCGTTGTCATGCTGGAATTTCCACTCCAACTCTCCGAAAACATTTTTAACTTCACGAAAAGCTTTTTCCAGCACGGCTTTGTATGAAGTCGCATTCACTGGGGAAATCTGTGCCATAATAAGAGATTGCATTCCATACCACCTCCCCGGCTGTGTAATCGATTGTGTAGATGTTCCTCTTTTCGAAGATCGTGGAAGTAGTAATTATATCCATCAGGACCCTCTAAAATAAACTTTTTTTCGTCGGAAAATATAATTCCATTCCACTCTCTGCTTCATGTCATAGTTGTACGACAATAATTAAGGCGACGTTCCTTATGGAGATTGTCTAGCGGTGATTTCTTTTTAAGTCTCAAGCATTGCAAATGTGGTGCTTTGAAAATAACTCTTTTTACCGTTAATACACTTGCACTTACGCCAGCTTTTTCCTTGATTTTAGCAGCAGAGTCGTGTGAATTTGAGGCATATCCCAGAATAGCCCTTGTCAGCGGCTGTATTTGCACCTGCTGTTCGACTTTCATATTATTTCCATAGCCTTGGGATGTCACGTAAATATGTATGTCGATATAACTTTGCGACTACTATTAGTTTCTCTGGCTATTTGATGAATAGAAAATCCACACTCCTTGCAGGTTTTCATTTCATTATGAATCTTTCCTCGACATTCAAAAATTTAGCTTGACCCATTTTACTTAAAATCGACAGTTTTATATATAATTATACACAATTACTGTAATCCGATCTGATTTATGATGATCTGCAAAAGACTTTCACACTTAAACTGATTACCATGTGAGGGGTGCTATTCAAATGGACGAAAAAAAAGAACACATTTTTGACTCATTTAAAAGAAAAGAGCGAATTAAAATAACGGGCACCTCCTGGCTTGAAATTTTTTATAGGTGATGTGTGGAAGTAGGAGAAACAAATAAGTAAAAACTGAACCGTTATGAGAAGTGTACTTTAAATAGTAGTCACTATTGTTAAATGATTAGAGGGGCGATATATAAGAGAGCGGCAGCGTATATACAGGGTATCCGTCGGAAAGGTATACTATTTTATTCGTTTATAATTTTTGATTAAGTGGAAAAGAATGGATCTTATGTTGATAAATGTTTTATTTAATGTCGGCAATTATGTATGGAATACAATATCAGATGAAGGTCCGCCTCTGTTAAATAACTCGTTGTGGGAAGAGGTCTCGCAGTAATTCCATTGTAATTCTGGCTGTATGCGATGTGACACCGTCTTGTTGATACCACATGTTAATCAAGCCCAAAGCATTCAGTTGTGGCGTTAAAATGTTTTCAATCACATCACGATATCGCTCCTTATTGACAGATACCGTTACACCGTTTTCAGTTTCAAAGAAATAAGGTCCAATGATTCTTCCTGACCAAATTGCACACTAGACAGTCACTTTTAATGGATGCGAAGGTGACTGATGAATAATTTGATGGTTTTCCATTACCCAGAACCGACTATTCTGTTTATTCTCATATCACATATGAAAATGTGAGACACTCACTATGATTTTGTCATGCAAATCGGGGTTGTTATGGGCGAGTTGTAACATCCTATTGGCATATGTATGTACGGTGGCGTAAATGATCTTGTGGAAGAAGCTCTTGTGTCAACTGAATCTTAAATGGAAACAAATGTGCAAAATTGTGGCCAAAATTATTCTTTGAAGACCAAGCTCCTGAGCACGGCGTCGAATTGAGGTTGATGGGTTGTTTTGAGCACTTTCTTGAGCAGCAGTAATGTTTTCAGCCGATCTTGCAGTACGTTGTGGTCAACAGACCCTCTTTCTTCGGAATCATTCACTACACGATAAATAGTGCGTCTTGTTGCCATGTTGTTTCGATTAAAACACGTTGGCTTATCGAACAGTTTTCCATAATAAATTTCACACGTCTCTACTTCGCGACTGCCAAAAATGAATTGTCGAGACTAATGTTTACCAAAATGGCGGCAAAACAAAGTAGTATGCCTTCCCGACGGACACCCTGTACATACATATACAGTAACAACATTCACAACAGATTTCATAGAGGAGTAATTGTTTAAAATAAACATCGACCATTTGAGTGCAAAAAAATGCTAACACTGACGAAGGCGAAGGGAGCCGTAGCAAGGCAAGAAGTTACTGCCATCAAAGAAATAAATATGAAAATAAATAGGGCATAATAAAGCAAAAAGACATTACTGCAAAGAATTGAGTGGAGCAACGACAGAACCAAAAGAAATTATTTGTTCCAAAACTAAAATCGACCTGTTCCGACTGTTTTCCATGACAAATATAAGATGACAGTGTTGTACTGACTGGTATAAGCAGCCAAAGTTGGTATACTAGTAAGCTTTTTCTTTAATATTCGGAATTTGCAACTAAAGCTAAAATCGCTATAGAATTAAAGATGCTTACGGCTTTGAGTAAGTACACAATAATCTATATATTCACTATCAAATGTAATGCAACGGTGTATCAGACAGGTTAGGAAGGAACTATAAAGTCCAATTTGATAGGTTGGTTATACTTCTTGACCGAACGACCGTGGCGTTACATTGTAGGTTTAGTTCAGTGAGTTTAAAAATGGAATGCGTGGAAGCTCAGTGAATGTGAGAACCTCTCCCATATCTCATTCATGGGATGCAAAGGAATTCGTATTTTGTTCGTTATGCTTTTTATTACTTGAAACATTTTGTGAAGCAATACCATAGCCTAATAGTAAATGAAAAAACTCACAAAGGCAATTGTATGCTCGTCTGGATAAAATAGATAATATAGGTCCGATTTTTGTTGAACGCAAGAATATTCTGTCAAATCTTTTGAAATCACATGACATTATAGGATAGTGAGTAGCTTCATTTAAATATTAGGAGCCAATTATAATTATTGTTAATACGAATAACAATTCTGTGCACAACGCCTACTGCAATTCAGCACACCAAACCAACTGGTCCTGAAAAGGGCAAGTAAAATTACAAAACGAAACACAAAATTATCTCGTTGGCCATCGACATAATGGCTATCGAATGAAACCACTATTCTTGTCTTTAAGCCAATGCGATTTCATAGTCATTAAAGTGTTAATAAGGAGAAGAGTGAGAAGTGTTTTGGCATTTTCCATTATAACTGTGGACTTATCATGCCTAAAACCATTAATGTCCAGTCAATCCAATAGTACACCAAAAAAGTACCCAATGCCATGGTTAACATGGTTTGTACGTTATAATATTTTTAAGTAAATCAATGTAATTTTAATCGAAGTAAATCAATTTTTATTGCATTTAGTGAGCTGAAACTTAACAGGAACATTTTCATTTTGATAAAAAAATCCGTAATCTACATGTAATCAATATAATTTTATTATTTATGTTGTCGTTAGGTGCAGTCATTTTGAGATAACAGTTTGAACCTTTTTACTTGTTATTAGAATACTCAATAGCAATTATTCTAAAAGGTAATTTTTAAAAATCAGCTTATTAATTCCAGCTAATGCACCAAATATCCATATAAAGTTCTCAAATTTGTAAAACAATTCTACTTTTAAATAATAATGAAATGATTTATTTTATGTTTGGTTCCACATAATAAAATTTCTGCTTATGTCCAATATGTTCTACCTTCCCAAAATCACAGTACTTGGCAAGCAATATAATCTTGTAAGAAAATTACATAACTGATTTAAATATTTTTACCTAAAATTCGTATGCTACAAAAGTCTACAGTAAAAGGTTATTTGAAAATTTAATTGCACAGGACAGCCTACATTTGACCGAATGAAAATAGCCTTTGTGTTTAAAACCTGCTCTATTCCACTCAAAAAAACCTTTCTAAGACACTGTGACATTCATATGAGTAAGAATTACAAGTTGTAGTAGAAGAAAGTGAACATTTGTACCATTCAGTCATAAAATGAAATGTTAAATTTCTCTCGATACGATACGATTATTGATTAAATTGTATCAAAGGATGAAATTTATTAAAATGGTAACAAATCCCAAGTTCCAAAATATTGCGTGAAGCTGATTTTCTCTCAGCAAAATAGGAATGGTGTCTACCAAACCACAAAAGTGATATTGCGTTTTAATCTGAATGGCTGGCTGTATGCCTTCCTATAATTTTCATATTTTTTAGCCGATTTGTAGGGCTATTATTGCTATGCCCTAAAAACTTTTCGTCGTCACATCGTTTTCAGTTAAGTATTAACTGTTATAATTGTAAGTAGGAAATACAAATTATTAAAGGCTTAAGCTGAAATAATTCATAATAAAATGTTAAGTGAAAAAATCTAATAATATGTTTAGTGAAAAATATAATCAAACAACCAAAAAAAAAAAAAAAAAAAAAATGGAAAAAACGATCAAAAATCTTAAAAAGCTACATTTAGCGGGCAAAAAACTAAATTGGAAACATTGTTCATCAGCTACTCAAAATTTTTATTCCGCATGAAATTACATTTGTAACGATTCTCCACACTTATGCGTATCTCACTTATCATTTAGCATGCGATGGCGATCAAGTGCTGTCTTATAGATAACAGGTACGCCTATTAATCTATTATATAGTGCCAATTCGTACACCACACTCAGATTTGTAAAGCCTTATCAGAACAATACTAAGTCCCTTAGTTGTGAATATCATCGTTTACACTAAAATTTTTCCAAATGTGTGCACTCAGAATTCAAGGTATGTTTGCTCAAAGCAATTTAGAAAATTTTCAGCCGAATGGTTAATATTAATCTGTAATGTGAGTAATAATCTGTCATCGCGCTGCCAACTCTATTCTCATGACTCACTATTCTCAGCGAATTACAGGAACAAATTTTTGTATTTTCCATTAAAAAAATTTTGGATATAATGTGGATATTGCATTGTCTTCCATCCAATCTCCAATATATTCTACTAGTCTACAGTGATGTGTGTGGCCTAGTCTTGTCATGAAGGATGGAATCCTTTTTATTTATGGTTAAGCAACAAAATGCAGGTGCTTATCTCGTTTTTAAAAACTATTTCTTTTATCTTGTGAATCTTCCAATGGTATTCACCAACCTGACAGCTCCTGTGGTTATTTTTCACAGTAAAACCAGACAATTTGGCACTTGAGTTCCGCTAAGGCATTATAACCAAACGCTACTATCCCAGTGTGCTTCGGTGGCTTTTATCTTTTTTGAAATAAAAGAGCACAACATGGCGAAAATTCTCCTTTTCACAATGAAATTTAAAAGTTAGGTGACCGCTGGAAATGTTGTGACTTGTAGAAACTAAAAAATGAAATGACAGCTGTGTAACGGTATGACATACTTCAATCAGCTAAAGAAGAGTACTGAGATTGCAGTCAAGCGAACTTAATTACATATGCCTTCAGCCAACGTCCTTTTGAGTTACTTCATAACTTCTGTTAAAGGTATAAAGATACTCTGAAATTAAGTACATCAGCTAATATCTACGTGGACCTAAGTATCCTAAGGGATGTAGTAGCATGGTCTATTTCCATTCGTAGTACTAACTGTTAAAGTGTGCTCAGTTATATTGAATGTAGGCAATTGACTGGAATATATGATGCTAAAAATAAAACAGGTTGACTTTCATCCCATGAAGGCTTCCTGATAGCTCCTTACATTCGCTGGGCTTAAACGCATTCTATTTTTAGACTCACTGAACGGTACGTACAGCTTAATGACGATTCCGGATGTCACAATTTCAGAAGCATTCGCCAAACTCGCCGATTACTCGACTACTCAAAGTGTTCGTGGCTGTGTGCGGTGTTGAACACACGATCGTGCGAACGATATTCGATTACACTAACCACCGCGTCGCAATAGGCATACGAGTATGTATAATTTAAATAGGGTAATTTGTGTCAGAAGTACCAAAGATTTTCGCACATTCTACCCAGCATTATAGTTAGCTTCAGACTATTAATTATGGAATACAGTGGAAAATTTAATTTTGATAAATGAGACAATTTGTATAGGAGTTACCAGAATGGGAGTGGCAGCCTCGTCCGTTTTCATTATGGGAAATTAGTTTATCAAACACAAGATATGTACCAATTTTGAAAAGATAAAATGAGACATCTATAGGTAGAATAAGAAGGGATTGGGGTCGAGAAGCAAAAATAGTATAAGGCAAACTTAAAAAATATTTGTTGAATTCTTTCAATCCGATTAATATAAATCATACCTGTTGGGCTCCAAATTAATTAAGCATATTATAATTGTGTTCATGCAAACGATTTATGTATATGAATTTTGTTTAATAATCGTATCAGAAAACTGTGCTGAATTTCTGCGTACGAAATATAATGAATAATGTACATTAGGATCAATGTAATTGATAGTAGCTACAAATGTTAATTTTGAATCAAATAGTACACTTAAATCTGTATTACATTTTTTAACTTATGATAAACAAGTGATAAGTCGATATAAGAATATTTCGACACCTATGAAAAGTCATTTGCATACACTTAAAATAATTAAGAGGCAAATAATTAATTATTGACCAAACCACAAATCTATCCACATCTTGTTGGAACAAGTTAACACCATACGATAAACCGATCTAATGGATCTAAATATCATAGGATCATCAGCATATAAAAATGTGCACTAATATAAAAACAGAATAAAATGTCATTTATGAAAATATTAAAAAGAAGTGGACTCAAAATATTTCTATAACAGGCCGAGCAAATTCCATCTGTACAAACAGAACATTGACTATTCATTACATAAGAACGAAACCAACTCAGAATTTTAGTTCGAATACCGATTTATTTTTACTTTAAAACTCAATAACTCATCCGAAACTCTGTCGAAAGCTTTAGAAAACTCAGCATAGACTGTCAGCAGTCTGACATCCATATTCAAAATTGTCAACACAATTCCGTGCGAAACAGCTAATTTAGTTTTAGTTGACCTACCAATAATAAACCCATGCTGAGCGGGGATAATGTATCGTTTCGACGTTTCAAAAGAAAAGGTATTCGTAAACAATATGCTCAAAAAATGTTACATCGTTCGAAAATAGGTCTGAATAATATTATCAAAAATTGTTTCATCAAATGAGAAACAAATATCCGAAAAATTTGACTGAAAAACTGTTTAAACATATTAACTGACTAATAAAGAAAGTTAGAGACGGAATTATTATAAATCCTCGAAATTGTAATTGTGGAATTTTTACTTTTTGATTCGATAACAATCCAAAAGTATATTGGATATGACTTGAATGAATCACCATAACTCACAACATATTGATTATATAAAGATTTACATAGAGAACTGAATTCGCGCATGTAATATTCATACAATGATTTATCATTTAACTTATTATTCAGTTTAAATGCCAAATAGCGTTTATTTCTCAAGTTTTTAAACTCTTCTAAACATTTAGTATACCATGGTAGACTATGGATCTTAGGTCTAGAAAGTTAAATATTTCCCTTTAATATACCAGTAACATTTTTTAAAAATTCTTCATAGAAAATTGCAACAATATCATTGTCTAAAACATTAATCCAGTCTATACTGAATGTTAATGAAATAATAATACTAAAATTAGATGAATTGTAATCACGTTGACGATCGTAGTTTGAGCCAACATTCAAGTAAACATAAATTTCAATTGTAATCTGCGACGTACAATGGTGTTTGTTTTTCGGACGAAGCAATTTATATCCGAACCTCAACCAAGCAATTTATATCCGAACCTCAACCAAGCAATTTATATCCGAACTAAAAACAATTAAATTAAGCATTTTATAAAACTGATTAAATTCAAAATTCACTTGATGTAGATCCACGTTAAGTAATGAATCAACAAAATCCATTTGATAGATCCTACAGACATTTCATGGAATTAAGTTATAACTAACTTGAAATTGACCCAATTAACATTATAGTCACCCAAACCACAGCAGTTAACTTCCCCAATATAACTCATCTGCACTATTAAGCGGAATATGGGAAGCGCAGATATAAAAAAGTGCAGTTCGAGATATAACTGAAGTACAAAGCTTATCAAATAATACCTTATCATTAATTAATCTAATTATAATTGAAATTATCGATTTTTTTACAGCAATTAATACTCCTCCACTTCTTATGCAACTAGTGAACAAACCATCTCTATCCTTACGATGAACATCATACAATTTTGTATCATCAAAAAGTCCATGTTTAACAAGGCTTCGATAATGACGAATACATCAAATTCATGTTGAAGAGTATAAGGTCCATATAAACCAAAGTTAGTCCTCATACCTGATACATGTTGATAATATAATTTTAAACATCCTTTATCTATTATAAATAGTTTAGGGTTAACTATTCAGGAGCAAATGCCGATTATATTCCTAGCTTAAAAAAAATATACCTCATTTATAGAGACATCTTTTATAATTAATGTATAGCAAGATATGTATATGAAACTTGCCAATATGTGTTTCTTAATGTTATCTTTAGTTACTGTGGAATTGAATGAAAATAAAAGCACTCATTTTTTACTCACAACAAGATCAAGTCCTGAGTTAACGTTGGCGCCAGCAACGACTATACGGTATTTTCTGTGGTCTCTGTATCTCGTAACATTTCCGCAATCAGCGGCATTGACAAGCATCCCAACACTAAGGCTAGCCGAATAATCCTCAACATTGTCAAGTGCAGCATTGTTTACAGCACCTATATTAGCAGCATTTACAGTTTCATCATTAACAGCAGCATCCTCACAATTATGTATTTGAGCATCAGCAGCACATACAGTGTTGCGCAAAACAAAAGCAACAAAATGTACTCCAGACTATAAATATATAATTTTCGTAAAAACAAAATATTTAAACCAAAGCTTACCATTTATTTTCACAGAGCTATTATTAAGCTGTAAAACCAATACATTACAACAACAACAACAATTGCGTTTAAAAGAAATGAAAAAATGTACAGCAGAGTCGGGATTCACTTGCGCAAAACAATAGCAACAAAGTAGAGAAAGAAGAGAATAGGTTTAAAAAGAATGCGATCTAGCGGTACTTTTACAATGTTTTTGAGAAGCTGCCGTAAAATACTTTCAATTTGTGCAATATTTGATTCAGTTTGTCGACGGTCTTTGCATATTAACGACGAGGGAGGGCGAGGGAAAAGTTTGGAGACAAATTAAAAAGTGAAATAATTAATGACTTTTTAGGTGGTATGAAGCAAGCAGAGCAAAAAAAAAAATAAAATTAATAGATCCTGCATTTGCCGGTTGATAGAGAAGTATCGACAGACAGGAGAAATGAAAACCAAATATTTAGGTGGAAGACCTCGAAAAACTTCAACTCGAACAGACCGTGAAATTGTTAAGATGATAAAAAAAGATCCGTTTATTTCGTCAAAAACAATTGTGACATCTTTAAAACTGAATATTCATCATAGTACAGTACGAAGACGGGCTGTAGAAAACAATTTAAAAAGTTACAGACCAGCCAAAAAACCATTGCTTACAATAAGGCATAACAAAAATAGGTGATTTGTTTGAAAAAGGTTAAAATTTGGTAAAAGATATCGCAATTGGTCAGTAAATAAGTGGAGGACAGCACTGTTTAGCGATGAATCTAAATTTAATCTAATTCAATCGGATGGAATGCAGACCGTCAGGCGACACAGAGGGCAACGTCTTAGAACCAAGAACATCCTCGTCACTGCAAATCATGGTGGTGGAAATATAATGGTGTGGACATGCTTTTCGGCTCAAGGACCTGGTCCATTTCATAAAATAGATGGAATAATGAACGATGAGGGATATCGAGCCATACTACAACACCAAATGCTACCCCATGCAGAGTGGAATATGCCACTTCGATGGGTGTTTCAACATGATAACGATCCGAAACACACATCGAAAGTGACAAAAGAGTGGCTAACAAACAATAGGATTCAAACTCTTGATTGGACGGGACAATCACCTGATTTGAGTCCTATTGAAAACCTTTTTGGCATCCTTAGAAGGAGAGTGGCAGGAAATCGGTTTTCCAACAAAGGGGAGCTATTCAACAAGTTGAAAACTGAGTGGGAAAACCTTCCGGAGGATTGTTTTTATTCATTAGTTGCCTCGATGCCAAAAAGGTGCGAAGATGTTATTAAAAACAAGGGCGGATACAGAAAATATTGATTTTGTTGCTATTGTTTTGCGCAAGTGAATTCCGACTCCGCTGTACATTTTTTCATATTTCTTTTAAACGTAATTGTTGTTGTTGT
>JAHXMU010026435.1:2168983-2209197 GCA_019455685.1 Philornis downsi
CGGAATCCAGCATCTGAATTACGCCCTCATTCAGTGAAAATCTGTCTGAATGTATTACCTGGCCTCTTACCATCTCTATTGGCTTACATTTATCGAACCCAAATTGCATGGAAATATCATTGCTAAACTTTTCCACAATATCCAGTAGGTTCGATAGGTGATACCTTGACCGTGCGAACAACTTCAAATCATCCATATACAATAGATGGGTGATTGCAGACTGTCTTTGTTGGTGCTTTATTCGATATCCATGAGGGGAGTTATTCAATGCTCTGCTGAGAGGCGTTAGACTCAGACAAAACCACAGCAGGCTAAATGCATCTCCCTGAAAAATTCCCCTGTTTATACGAATTTCACGAGTACAAATGCCATTAAGGATAATATGTGTCCTTCATGAAGGCATTGTTCTCTCAGAAAATGCAACTATTCTCCGGTCCACTCCGTTATTCTCCAGAGTTCGTATCAAATAAGTATGGGGTACACTATCAAAGGCCTTCCTGTAATCAATGTACGTCACACTTAAATTTCTTTGATGACAAATCGAATTTCTTGTTACAATTGCATCTATTGTGACCAACTCCTTGCAACCTCTATATTTCTTAGCACATCCTCTTTGCTACAACGGTAACAAGTTATTCTCAGCACAATGGCTGTAGATTTTCTCCGATATTATTCCGGTGAGCAATTTATATATAGTTGGTAAGCAGGTAATAGGGCAGTAGTTCCGAGGGTCCGTAGTATCACCACTCTTATGTAAAAGGAACGTTTCTCCCATTGTAAGGAAACTTGACATTGGCGTTCCCCCATTTAAGAACTCATTAAAAATTGATACCAAATGTGGATGAACACATGTAAAATACTCCTGGCGCCTTCCAAATCTTAGCCTTACTTAACGCTGCGCCTATATCGGATTCCCAGATTGTACTACCTCGCATTTCCCTCGTGTGCATTGATTCTGTCCATATTGGATTTTCGTGGAAAGTTGCAGTGTTTCCCATAATCCTCCCCAGAATTGTTCAATTTCCGATTGAACAGGTGTCTGAGTGATTCCCAACTCTACACTGTTTCTTTTCTCCAGCTCACGATAGAATTTCCGCTGGTTAAATACGAAGAGAGTGTTATCTATTCTCCTTTTCCTGCTTGTGAGGTACCTTTTCAATCTGCTACTGACAGCCTGTAGAATCTGAGTGCGACGGCCGATAATATCATCTAGCATACCAGATGTAATCGTCCCAATGTTCTCAGATCCTATAATACGTCTTACCATTCGAATCAGGTGTTGTGAACGAATCTCCCGTTGGTATTGGGTGAGCCTTTTAATTTCAGCTCTCAATTTAGATTTTTTCCCTTCCAGACGTCTTTGCCATTCCCCGGCTTGTCATTCCCCCTTGGGTTGCCACAAGCATCCGATCTGATACTTGCACCACACATTTTGGAAACAGTCATGGCGGCACAGTATATTGCACTGTGAACATCTTCGAAGGTTGGATGTTCCCCAAGGAGCGTACTTTAGATACTATTTAAGTACTCCAAGCTTTTACCAACCTTCTTATTGTACCGGATCTTAGGTATTTGTGGTCTACAAAGCGGGTCCAACGTTCCATATTCCAGTTTACTTTCCTCAAAGGCCTCCAAAACAGTTTGAAAATGAATCTCATCCCAAAGGGTTAAGGAGTGTCTTGATTCAATCCCCCGGCCATTGTTGTTTTCCAACTATAGATGAATTTCCCTCCGGGTCCCCAACGATTCTCTATTTTGGTCAACTTGAACGCCATAAGTACTAGAAGTCGAATCCAACCCATTGTCCACTGATAATCTCGGCAAGCTCAGACGGTTGGACGACCTTATTTCCTCCTGAATTGCTCTTAGTATTTCCGACATTTCCACCTGAGATATCACACGGTTGATCATGATAGCCCTGAACCTGGAGGCTATATTTTGTTCGTTAAGACGGTTTCGTAAATGTGAATACTGTGTAACAAAGTACATATTGTCTATTACGATAATCTAGTATGTTAGTGCCACATCTAGTGGCTTTGTAATGGCAGCGCACAACGTCCTCATTCATTTCATTAGTCCATCGTATGCACTGTCTGGGTAAACCCGCTCTTGTGGTCGAAGACAAAGAATTTCTCGAAACAGTCGGAGCAGGTTCGGGTGACGTCCTGTCGTTATGAAACTGCAGACTACGGTTTGTTCGGGTTGTCCCTGTGGGCAACGTCTGCATTATTGCACCACCACTACCGGCTCGCATGCTGCCCTCCCCAGCGGTAGCTCCAGAGTTCGCCCGGGCGGCCCCGGTTGGCGACAGTTGCATCACTCTATTTCTCAATATTCTCTCCATTCATATTCATTGAGTTGGTTTATAGTCTTTCTTCTATGTTTTGGATTGCTCTTAGTTTCATCGCTCATCTTGGGCCTTACCGGTATGGGTGACGATACTTACAGTATCACCGGTATCGCCCCAAGAATCGTTGCAATTCCTCGACCCCTCCACCACGTCAAGGTGGCAATCCTCGGGGGATAAGTGAAATAGTCCTAAAAAGCAAAAATGTGTTGCAGCTGAACTTGTTAAAATACTCTACTGACAATAATCGATGCTTGCAGCAGTTAAGATGCTTGCAACCAAGCAGACATACTATTTGGTTTTGAAAGCACTAACGGTATCGAAAAGTAAATGGAGATACACGGAACTGAACTAGAATTTTATTGAATATCCGCTGATATAAACACATTCTGGTATCTCGTTTGACTCCGATTATTAAATTTGTGGTAATGAATGGTCACATACCAGAATACCCTGTAACAGGACTCAATCGATTCGCAGTCATAAGAAGTGTTACAGACTGCACTTGATACTTCCTATGACGTTTCCAACGATCTACTTTAAACACTCCCCCACTTTAATACATATGTATTCATGTAAATGTTCTTGTTATGACCCTATGTCCAGTCATCCGTTCAAGGCCCTATTCTAATGGTCGGTTGTTGGGTTGAGTTCAGTGCAGTCCATGCACTGAGGAGCCTTTGAATTCTGGACTGCAGTATACTATGAATATTACGAAAATTATCTCATTCAGATTTTTCATGGCAGTAGCGACCATTTCCGTTGTGTGGCAGCGTTGGACGTCCGAGCACAGAGCCACAATCACATTGCGAACGGAAGTCCCGTAGCAGCTATGGCTTCCTCTATTGCATCGTCATTCTTTTCTAGTTTCTAGTCAGAACTTGTCCTCAACGCTTTGTTCGATGTCATCGTCGTCATTGCTTGTTGTTGTTGCTATTCAAAGTTATTTCATTGTTAGGACTCTGTCTACTCTGCTAGTTACTGCATTCAACTTTTGTACAACGTTGCGCTGCAAAAGAACAGACAAGGAGGAACACTGACGAAACAAGAACAAGGAGAGTGAAAAAAAGAAAAAAAATATTTGAATATTTCTGTATAAAATGACTGCAGCTATTGTTAGATGGGTGTGCTCCAGCATAAGGACTCTTGCAATAGGGGACCTTCATTTTAAAAATACCACCAAGTAATGATTCTTCTTGTGCAAGAAAGATTTTGAAAAGTGATCTGAAAATAAGTAACAAGAAAAACAAAATCATGTAGAACGTTAGAAAACGTGGAGAGTGTTATTCAGGTTGCTCGTAACCTTCCGAAACTTTGCATAGGTCATCATTATACCGAGTTTTGCACAAATACTAAATGCTGCAACAATGTAAAGTGCAATTGGCGCAAGAATAAAGCCCCACACTGTCAGCCAGAGTCTTGACTTCGTACGCTCATCAATATTTCATTTTTAGATGAAGCTCATTTCTATTTTAATGTACATTGTACTGGCACAATGTATGAATCAGAAACGCTTTTATTTTACTAAAGTAACCATATGGACTGCATTATCGACACGGTGATTTACCGGCCCTTACTTTTTTCAAAGTGAATGTGTTTTCAAAATTTATGTGGAGATGTTTATGTGGAAATGTTGGCCAAACGGCGGGGTAACGTCACACATATCCAATACGCCTCCGTTATTGAAATTTCCTGAAATGTTTTCTCGCAAATTGATCTCCAGTAGAGGTGACATGATTTGTCCTCCATGCCCTCCTGATTTAACTCATATGGATTTTCTCTATATGTTTTGTCCTATACCTTTAAGAGCAATAAACTGACTTCGCTGGCGCATTTGGAATAACATATCCTCCAGGGCATGACAGGTATTATTGGGTCTACCTGCCGAGCTTGTTATAAGAAATGTTATTGTTCGTTTATATGACTGCCGTGAAAGCGAAGGCGTACATTTGGACGATATTATTTTTATGAAATAAATTCCCAATTAATGTAATAATCAATAAGACTTTTTTCGAAAAACAGCTAACTTTGTTTTTAATTGTTTCGCTAAATATAAACTTTGCTTTGATGCATCTTGTAGTTATCGTTACTAGTCATCGGTGCCGTTGCACAAATCGGTAGATGTATGTGCAGAAGCGAATATGAGTTTAAACTGCAACTTTTAACTAATAAAGAATAAGAATGTTGATATCCAAATTGATTTGCCCTAAAATTCATTTTGCGAAAGCAGTGTTTGGGGCCACGTATCATGTATCGGTGCACAATGTTACTATCATACTGTCCCACTGTCTGACTAACTACGAATCTTTTCAAATTAACACATTTCTGTAGTAAACATCACATTCCCCTCCCTTGGTGGAGGTAACATCAACGTTATGTTATTCCATTCCATTCCATTCCCTTTTTATACCTTCGCCAGGAGAAATAAAGGTATATACCATTTGATGCGTCCAAAAATGTAACACCCAAAAGGAAGCATTTAAAAGTCTCTTTTGACCAAATTTGTTTCATGACTTTTTAAACCATTTGAACGATGTCCATCCGTGTAGCTGGTATGCACGACATATGGAACTTCTTAAAACTTGGCACTGCCTAATATTTTGTCGAATCGTAGGCCAAAATGTAAATGGGATATATCGGTCCATCCCCTCCGGCACCTTCCATACAAATTTACCTATTTACCGAAGCACAATTTCCTCCCTGTAACTTTTCATTTGTGACATACAACAATAAATATTTGTGTTCCGTGCATTGCTTAATAATTTTAATTATTTCATTAATTAATTAATTTAATTACATATTTCATTAATTTCATTTCTTAATAATTCCTGGTAAAATTTAAAAAAATCCCATTTGTTGTCACTCATAGAAATATCCGATGTAACCAATACATTCTTATGTTTATACTTCTTACGTGCTCACACTAACTATAGTCAAATATGGTACCTGTTCTAGTAATTCAATAATTCCTCTGTGATTTCTAACTAGTTGGCTGTTCTAATCTAAATTTTGTATGTTACGTAGCTTTGTATTGTTGTACAAATCTTGAAAATCGGTAGTGTAACCTCGCCTCTTCTGGCACCTGCCATACAAATGACCTATATAACCAACATATTCTTACCTAATTAGCAAACTTAGCAAAATTTTGTACATATTTTGAGCTTTGCAAATTAAATTTTTAGAACAAAAATGAAATTTTCCGATTTATCGAAATTTAATTTTCTACTGTAAACTATAATTTGTAGCTTGAATTTAAATAAATTCTTGTCAATTATATTGCTTTTTAGCGGTGAGTAATATGTGAAAAATCGACTAAATAACCTGATACCTCCAATACAAGTTACTATATTCATATTATATATCTGCCTAGATTCCTATATTTCACTCTATTGCACTATATCCAGTATGATTGAGAATCCATATGGCACTTAGTGCTGCGAATGAAATTTGACTCCACTGCCACATCGCTCAGGGTATCCACATTCAAATTCGTCGATTTACCAAAAATCGATGCCACTCTACGCTTTGCTCATTTCTGCGTTATCGCAAAATGACGTGGAACGAAGGCGTTTGTAGTAAATATCCGATTATTTAAACTGCAAAAATTTATATCTGCTGTACAAGCGTGAATAACATATAGTTTCCAACATAGAGCATTTTTACATAACTTTCCTGAAGAAATATTTAAAACAAAGTTTTTTCGTGATTTGCGAAAAATAGTGATTTGCAAACAGCTCCTTTTGAAATAACATATCCATAAACGTAGTGATATGTAAAGAAATTGTCTTAAGTTTTTTTTCTTAATTTTGCATTTTTTTTCTTTTTGATTTTTTAATTTCGTGTTATATATTTTTTTCCAAAACTCTAAGTTGGGACCATAACTGAAACAGCCCATTCTTGGAAAATCACATTTTATACCTTCATCTGAAGGAATATTTACATGACCTTACTATAGCAAGAGGTATTTTGTTGTTTGTACTGACTTATAATATTCTTAGCTTCTTATCTCTCAACCAACTGCAATGAATTCAGTCGAAAATGACCCACATCATGTGTTTAATAAGCTTAGTTCTGAGAATGAAAATGGACTGCATTGCCCTTCACGCTTTGCTACCACAAAAATTCAACGATTTATTGAAATTAACACTTAGTTCGTAGGCTGCTGTAGCTGAAATTGTTGTCAATGGTAATTGCATTAGTAAAATGTAAAAACTTTGACGGAATAACTATGATTTCTTTGTACATTCTGTATTTGTGAAACTTAAAATATACAAGAACATTTCATTGCCCTAACAATTGCTCTCGCTCACTTTTAATTCGTACAGCAGCATATTTTGCTCTTTCTCCCTTTTTTCAGTTTACCAAATTTAGGCTCTTCTCAGAGGTAGTCGCCTTTCAAGTTTTCTTGATTTTGCACCTGAAATCGCTTAAAGCGCGCTGTTGCACATTCCTCAGCTTTTTTTCATTAATGTCCAGAGACTTATATTGGGATCAGATCAGAACTTGATGGGGGCTACCCAAGAGCATTAATATCGTTTTCTTGAAGCCAAGTTTTAGTTTTCTCAGCGGTGTGGTGTCGCACAATTCTGCTGAAAGACATATTCGCCGCAGTCACCTAGTATTGGTGCTACAGAAATCAGATAGTCCTGCAATATACTAATGTATGTATGCAATTACCGCTCCTGTAAACGTAATCTGCCCCACGCCCCTTGCAGACCAACACCATAACACCCAGTGGAAACTTTACCGTTCCATTTAGGAGGTCCCTATTGCATGCCTCCTTTTTCTTTTAATTACCCTTTTTCGATCAGAGGTATCAACTTTGGATTCACCTTTAAAAATTACGGTAATCCACTGTCTCTGCAACCTGTCCTGTCTTGCTTTTGCCAATAGCAAACTGCTATTTTCTTGTAGAATGATAAGCTTGGACTTTTTCTTTGGCTTTAGAAACAGAACACATTTCTCCGAAATTTTATACTTCTATAAAAATCTACTCACGCTTAACTGATTTGCCAATACTTTCTGACCAGTTTGATGCAATTTCTCGATCAGTACTTTGATCATTTGTCATTATTTATCAACATAGCTCTTTTGCCATGTAGGGTGATCTTGGAAAATCGTCCTCTTTTTGCAGCGAAATTATCGTTATTGTGATTTTTTTGTAGTTTGAACAAAAACTTAAACCATCGATCGTGGAAGCTTAACATCTCCCGATATTTCGCTATAGCCCTTCCCAGAATTACACCTATCAGTAATTAATTGACAATTTTGGTTAGAAATACGATTGGGACGTGCCTCCACAGCAAAAGTAATAAAACCATAACGGGAGGAATATGTTTTATGCATTTTTTCTCACATTTCTCGTGTCCTAGTTCGGAAGTTTATTTTTTGCATTTCTGTTCTTGCAACATGGTTCGATAACACTGGTCTACAAATTTGGAAAAAAATTTACTGCAGAAACGAAGCACGTTTTTAACTAATCTGAGTGCGCTGAATTCGAAGCTGGCATACAAATTGGGCAATCACGTTTTGTTCGTTTTTTTAACGCATGCTGGCAATGCTGTAAAACAGTCAATACTGACACTACAATTTCACAATTATTCATTTGACAGAAGCCCACGTGCATTTTAAATGCTCATAATAGTAGCGTTTAAGCATGTCAGATCAAGTGTTACTGATCCAAGCTATTTTTCCTTTGTGTGTAGTGAATATTTGGTTGGAAAAAAAGGATATGCAATATTAGAATCATTAAAATATGCGTATTTACATTATTTTGGGGTTGTCAGAAACTTGAACAAATCGTGGACACTGACAATGTTTTGCAATAGTTGCAGAACTGTTTTGTACAAGTGGTCAAATTGCAAGAAGATCTATTTCGATTTTTCAATTCCAGTACTTTGGAGAGAGTCAAGTAACCACCAAACCGATTATTATTTCTGTTTAACAAAAGTTGCTGGATTCAATATGAAAAATAGACAAAATATTACTTAAGCGAATGTCCAATTGGTTTCCCAGTTTAACGTCCACCAAATGATCCATTGCCAGTCATTCCCAGTGCTACGAGCAGTGAATCCGAAACATTTTTCACCAGCAGTGGTAGTTTGTACAAGACTGATGATGAACGCCATTTAGTGAGTCAAGGTGAACTGAATGGTCTAATTCGCGATTTACATTTAACGAGGCAAGACGCAGATTTACTAGCTTCACGCATGTAGCGTGGAAACATTTTGCAGTTGGGACAAAAGTAACAATCTATTGAGATAAAAGCTTGGAATTAGCTGCAAGCAGCCATATGACAAAACTGAATGGAGATTATTAATTGATGGCTCCAAGTACTGTTGCAAGGTTCTTCTTTTGCATAATGGGAATGAAAAACCATCCATACCAATTCCTCATGCCGTTAATATAAAGGAAAATTACAAAGCAATGACTGAACTTTTGACTCAAATACAACACATAAAATTGGGCCTTTTTAAGAACTTTGTCAAAGATCTGGACATGCTAAAATCAAAGAAGGCATATTTGTTGGCGGTCAGATCAAAAAGCTATTGAATGATGACAATATTTCACAATGTTTATTGGAAACAGAATATGCAGCTTGGAACTCTTTCAAGAGCATCGTGGACCGTTTTCTTGGAAAAAATAAGAGAACAGCGAAAATTATCATTATTATCACAAATTAGGTGCCCGAATGTCACTCTAAATGCAATTTCTTCATTCGCATTTAGATTTGGTTTCCACAAAATCTAGTTGCGGTGAGCGACGAACATGGGGTGCGTGCTCGCCGAGATTTAATGAAAATTGAAAGAAATAATAAAGGATTTTTGGACGAAGGCATGCTGGGAGACTATTGTTCGACTCTAATACGTGAAACCGAACGAACAAAATACAAACGACGTTCAAATGTCGCCATTGACTTTTGAAAATCCACTGATTTTTAAATAAACTAATGATTTTTTATGTAAAAAACGAATAAAACATTTTTTTGTATCTCAAAAACCTGACGTGATAGACGTGATCAATTACAGATTAGAGTTCAGTCCACTAAAATACCCTAGGAAAGACATTTCGTTGCTCCAGTCGAAAACCTTGTTGGGTAATGTAATTTGAGGCAGCTGTACGACTTAAAAAAGGACGAGATAAATTGGTACAGCAACGAAGTGTTCCTACATGATTTATTATTTAAATAATAGCTATTAAAAGTAACGTTATGATGAAAATGCAAGCTGTACGTTAGGGCTTGGGGTTAGGGCTTGTATAATAATACTCAATATAAATTATTAAGTATCACGCTGTCGCCACTTAGCATATTTCACCAATTTAGGCTCAACGGTTCGACTATAATGTCCAAGCGTATAATAAATTATAATAATCAAGTTCAGTGGGTTATATTTTTGCTACTTTCGTTATGTATTCAATCGTAGCATTTGTTGATATGTATCTATAGCGGTTTTACAATATTGCAAAAGACGTTGGGGGAAAATTCTGTGCTGCATGGCCAATTATTTGGAATTGGTATACTCAATAATTTGAAAAATTGTCTAAAGGTAATATTTTGTATTGCCTATTGCAGCTAGTGATGTTGTGATATGATAAATAAAATTATGATGAAAACACCGAAGAAAATAATAAAACGAACTCCACAAATGTTGACGACTTCCGCAAACGTTATAAGAACCATGAGTTAAGAATGTACACCCGGAATTTCCGCACTCTTTACAGAGAAGGTGCCTCTATCCGACTAGCGGATGTGGTTTATAAATATAAAGCTGACATTACCGCCATCCATGAGATGCGATGGACAGGACGAGTCGCAAAATTCGGTCTACATGGTAACACCTTCAAAAACGGATTCATACTGGTTTCGTTCGCTATGGTCCCTAATATGGCTGTAAGTGGAACGAGATTTCCGCATAAAGACATCCAGAAGGCAACGTGGCTATCTCCTGATCATAACACGAGGAATATGATTGATCATGTGGTAATAGGCGGAAGGCATGCTTCTAGTGTCATGGACGTGCGTGTGATTAGTGGCGCTAATAATGACTCGGATCACCATCCGGTTGCAGATAAGGTACGAACGAGACTGATCAGAACGAAAAATGTTTGTAACCAGACACAAAGGAAGCTCGACGTCGCTATGCTGCATGCCCCTGAGATAGCCATAGCCTACCCCACCAAACTCTCTCAACTACTATAACTAAACGCCCCAGGTCCTAATGTTTCTGACGCACAGTGGCAACATATTGCGCATTCTATGGCACCTGCTGCCATAAACCATACTTGGGTATGAGAAACTGCGCTCGGACAAGCCCTGGTAAGATGAAGAACTGCGCATAGTGTCTGAGGAGAAGGTTGCTGCATCAGGGCAACGCTGCAGCCAATTGTAACACGTGCAGTTAGGGTACGCTACAAGGAGCAGAGAAGAGGGGCGCAACAACTTTTTAGGCGGAAGGATCGGTTGTGCATAGAGCGCGAGAGTGAGGAAATAGCAAGATACAGGGATAGAGGTGAAAATCAAAAATTCTACTTAGAGATAAGAAGTACAGGGTATGGAGCAGGACTCCCCTCCTGTAAGGATAGCGAGGAAAATCTGGTCAGAGATACGCAGAATGTGCTGCAACTATGGAGAGAGCATTTTTATAAGCCCATAGTTCTGGATGGCAGCACGATAGAGGAAATCACCCCAATTATCGACGATGGCATAAATTGCCCAGCTCCCAGCCTGCCAGCAGAGCTGTTTAAAACTGGTGACGATGAGCTGATAAACAGCCTGCATCAGCTCGTAAATAGGATTTGGCTCGAGGAAACCATGCCCGATGATTGGAATTTGAGTGTACTGTGTTCTGTGTTAAAAAAAGACTATTCAAGTGTTTGTAAAAATTATCGCGGTATCAGTCTTTTACCCATTGCTTATAAGGTCCTGTCGAGTGTGATATGTGTAAGACTAAAGCCGTTTCTAACTGACCTGATTGGACCTTATCTGTGTGGCTTTACGCCTGGTAAATCAACAACTGATCAGATATTGGACAAACCAGATACGACAAATTCTGGAGAAGACCCAAGACAAACAGATCGACACGTACCATCTTTTCGTCGATTATAAAGCTGTTTTCGATGGCCCGATACGGCAAAAATTTTATGAAGCCATGTCCGAGTTTGGAATTCCTACGAAGCTAATACGTCTTTGTAGGATGACGCTGACTGACACGAAGTCTTTTGTACAGATAGCAAAGGTCTATGCGGGCCTTTTTACACCAAATGAGGATTTAGGCAGGGCGACAGTCCATCGTGCGCCCACTTCAACATTCTATTGAAGACGGTTATGACGAAAGCTGAAATTATCGCGTCTGGTACCATCTTTAACAAAAGACATATGTTACTCACATATGCAGATGACGCAGACATCATTGGAAGCAGCAAAAATGGGTCTGATGGTGAACGAGGACAAAACAAAGTTATTGTTTTCAACAAATAAAGAGTCTACTCGTTTGGGACGCTGAGTGAACGTTGACAACTATAATTTTGAAGTGGTGGAAGAATTCATTTACCTCGATTCCACTGGAAACAAAATGAATGATGTCAGCATGGAGATAAAGAGAAGAGTATTGCTTGCAAACAGATGTTAGTATGGGCTAAGTAAGCGACTCAATGATAAAACCCTCTCTCGACAAACAAAAATTCGAAATTTGTTATATGGAGCAGAATCTTGGGTTATGGCGCAAGCCAATGAATCAGTTCTGGCAGTTTTCGAGAGGAAAATACTACAGAAAATATATGGACCCATCATCACTAACAGAGAGTATCGGCGTCGCATGAACAATGAGCTGTCTGAGCTACATGCCGACATCGACGTGTTCATACGCATTAATATACAGCGATTGCGTTGACTGGATCATGTTGTGCGGATTGATCCAAATGCTTCAGCTCCGAACTCGATGGACGATGCAGAAGGGGGCGACCAAAACTCTTTTCCAGTCGCCACTTAAGAAGAGGAAAAAAGAAAGCTTTCAATCACCAGATTTCACCAAGGTGAAATATTTTACAATGCTAATACTGATAAAAAAAATCAAAACGTGCGTAAAATTGAGTTTCATAATAACGCTGAATAATTCAATTCTTAACTTTTAATTTTAGTTCTGAATGTATCAATTCTTTTTTTACTTTTGTTAACAGCGAAGACACAACTACAACATAATTAGGTGAAATCTGACTATTTTATTAGATTCTTTTCGGCAATTAGATTTTAGCGCCATTATAGTGGTGCTCTTTTTACATTTTCTAATATGTTTTTTTTTGGCTTAATAACTAAATTTGATTATAGATCGTAAGAAGGTATTATATTATTGTTGTCCGAACAAATATTTAAATGTTTAAAGGTTTCCTTGCGAGCATCTTCTACTTTGTAAAACTTTCTTCAAAATTTTAGCAGCAATATTAAAACATGTTTTGAACCTCTATGGCTGTGCTTCACCAGAATTTTTAAATTGTTTAATCCTTCCGCAAATTCATTCCTTCAACGCGGCAAGGGCTTTTTCATATGGACCGTATCCATTTTCTGTATAGATCATAAATTATTTCAAGTAAAATAAGTTTTAAACATGAAATCTTCGTCAGAGGTATGCAAAAATCTCAGTGAGCTATTTTATGCAATACGAGAACATAGATTGGGCGATCTCTCCAACATAGTGTTGAAGATGATTATGAGAAAAGCTGCTATTAACACGACTGGTGTTAACTTAAAAAAGGTCTTATGCTCTTTGCGTGTACTGACGACCTTGTCAAAAACTCATGTGAGGCACTGTGTGAATACTGACAATTATATCTTTGGAGTGGTGCATGGAACTCACCTGCTTCGGCTGCGCAGTGAATAACACTAATAATTTCGACCAGGAGTTTAAGGGGACAGTATTGTTTGGAAGCAGGTCCTTCTATGCTGATGGCAAAGTCATCTCTCAAGGAAAATGCAGCTGTACAAGGCACCGCTCGAAATGTGCGGAAAAGTGGTCGGCTGCAACAAATCTTCGTACATAATGGCAAGGTCCACGCATAGTTCCATCAAAATCAAAGCTTTATGTGTGATTTATTTTAATTTTGAAACCGAAAACGTATTGTGAATAACGTTTATGTTATAGATTGTTATAAATGTATGTTACTTTGTAGGTATATGTTCTGAATCTCGCTTTGATTCGATTTAGTCCATAATCTTGCAAGCACGCTAAATGTCTCATTTGTGAACCGCTTTCAATATAGTTTTCACATATGTTCTCCATGTGGGCAAATTAAATTAGACTTTAAGTTCACAGCTTTGGTTAGCATGTACTAAATTGTATGTACTTATTTTAGTTAATACATATGATTTAAATATGCCAAGTTGTACCTTAATCAAAATATGCCATGTTATCTCCTGTTTCAGCATATAATTTTGTATTAATTAACAACTGAAGCTGGGTTTTATCAATTCTGCAGCTGCCATATTCATTCGAAATTAATTGTATTTACTAAAAATGATTGGTTGAACCAGAGATCCATCTTACGAAATTCAGGCCATTTCGGTTCATATGTTAGTCCGCTCTCTGTTTTATTGCTTCTAAAAGCCATAATTTTATCGACTGACCCGCGCACGTCTGTGCATCTGCCCACCTTACGTTCATCCATCTGTCTTATCATAATTTACTTTTTGAGAGTAAAGTTGAAACTTGATATTTATTGGGGTTGACACAGTACTTCTTGGCAGACATTGCTTGCTTGCTAAGATGTTTCGTATAAGAAAGATAAGCGCGTTTCAAATTGTTGTACATATTTTTTTACTAACCAGTGAATAAAGCTTTGCATCCGTTTCTTCAATGAATAAAAATCAAGTTTCAGTTTCACAGAAATAAACGATATAAAAACATTAATTATTTTTACGAATTAGAACTTATATTCGGAATTAAGCATTTGCATGTAGTAGATTAAGTGTTAAAACATCCCTGCTTTTGTATTTCTTCGTTTAAATATTTTGTCGGCTTGAAAATGATATCGAAATTAATAAAATTACATTGAGTTTCCTTAAGATAATACCACCTGAATCTCTTGTGTGGGAGCTATCGTAAGGAATTTGGCGATAATGAGAACAAAGATCTTCATTCGCTAACAACTTCCAAATACGCGCTGCAAATATACCATAAAACAGCAAAAGTATGCACATAAACAAAGAAAATGTGAATGCAATATAAAAAAGGATGAAATTTATGTCGAAGTTAAAAAAAAGCCAAGTGAATATCTGACACCGAAACAAACTTACGTAGCACACAAATATTACTGAAAGATTTGATAAATTTTATACTTATAATCATCGGATTTTACATGAAAAGAATATACTAACACCCTCATTCTAATCGCAAGAATGGGGCAAAGCTATCATTAGCTATCATTATTTATTTAGCCGAACATTACAAATATTTAATTCTCTGTAGTAAATTTGGAAGTGCGAGGAGTGGATTTGGCGGAGATCAGTCTCCGTATATACGGCAAAAATTTTACGCTCAAAGAAAAGCACATAAAGTACGAATTATTTTTCGACTGGAAGTGTTGTTTCTAATTGTTAGGCCGCAGCAAACTAAATTTTTGTCCATTGTATTGCTTTATAATACTTGGCAATATTCATAAAGAAGCCAATCGATTAACAGCGCAACTTATGGTACTTCTCGAACAATTGATCGACTTAATTCGCATCATTTATTCAACTGCACTAAATTTATTCAAATTGTTCACAGAGTAAGCGTTGGGTGGATTCAGTTCAGAAAATGCAAATGCACTACATTGCCACGCCCCTCCCATGCCTCTATTATAAGTTATAGTAGCGCTTCTTTTATTGTGCAGTAATAATAATAATAATGATTGTTCTAAAAAAAAGATATAATAAGGTGTTTACACTTCTTCAAAATGCTTACGCAACAACATAGGTAATTCTTAGAGTACCAGTAGCTAAAAACTATTGCATTTTGGGAAAAATAATATCCAAATTGAATGGTCAGGACGAAGATAATCACACACTTTTTAACATGCTGAAACTTTTTTCCATATTGGTTTTAAAAGTGATCGTGACCCTATTTCTGTTTTGGTAAAATTACCCTACAAAATATTCTACGAAAACCTCTGAAGAAAATTTTACAATCCGGCTTTAATTCACGTACATGAATTAAGCCTTCTCCTGTTACCTTTATGACCTAGTATCCTTTTTAAGCCACCCTGAGATAAAATTGCGATAAACGGTGGTTTTCTGGATCGGCCCACAAATTTTCTATGATCAACTTAATTCATATTTTCCAAATCCTTTATGTCAATGCCTCGATAAGTTCAATGTCGCTACATAATATCTGTAAATACATTGTTTACGGAACGTTTGACATAAGGCAATGCCTTGTATGTTGACTCATAAAAAGTATTTTCCGCCCATGACTAACGTAAAATTTGGCTAGTCTCAACAAATTTTTTTCCATAATAACTAACCATGTTGGTTCATTATGACAAACACTATTTGGCACTTTCTAAAAATGTGTTTAAACCGTAACATTTCGTTTTCATAAAATATTTTCTTTTAAATTTTTTTTATTTCCAACACGATTTTTTTTTTCAAATTCCGACACGAATCTATTAGCGTTTATTATAAGTATTTGTATTCATTTAAAATGTATAAATTCGCGTACTTTAACTTTAAGTTGTGTTGCTTCTCTACGGAAAGACAAATATATAGGAAAATTAGTTACGGCGGTCCACATAAAATCCATAATTAATGAAAAAATTATAAATTTTAGAAAGGGTTTGAGAAAGGATAATTTCGCAGAATAATGGCTTTGTTGTCACCTGATCAATTTTTTTCCAATTAGACCGATTTCTTCTACGGTACCGATTTTTCGCCAGATATGAGGGCGTGTCAGAAAAGCCCTAGTTTTTCAGGTGGAGTGGGTACTTTTTATCATTTTCCAAGTATCTCTTATCCATAAGACGGCTCTTTAAAAAATATGTAAATCAAAATGGGTTTCCTTAATATATATGCAATACTATCGTAGATTGCCTTTAATCAATGAATAAATAGTACAATATTTCGGAAATTTCTGGAAAACGATGACTTTAGATAATGGATGGATAAGTTAATTCATACTAAGATGATTTTGCCCAATACCAAACTTAACCTTTCTATGAACAGACACGTTTGTGCCAAAGTTTAGCGTACAAGATCAATATGTGCGACCTCTGCCGAGATTTCAAAGGACATGCGGACCAAAGAATGGCGAAAAAGAATATATATATACTCGTTTCTATAGACGGATTGGCAAAATGACGGTGGGTGTAACAAAAATTTCCTATTATCGCATGAGTGACATATGCAAGAGCTTTTCACATACAGCGAGTTTTAACGCTATTCTATTTTTAGGCTCATCGAAAGGGAATTTTTAGATTAGCTTTTAGATTAAATGAAATCATTTCCAATTTAAATTAACATTACATTACATTATACAGAATAAATGAAACCTTACTATACCAAAAATGAATCCAGAGGGCGCAATTCAATATTAGTAGTAGCTATGAATACTAAAAGAATGGTACGTGAAAGTGAAGTGGACAGTTAACACGGATAGATATGAAACATTTGTGGAAAAGTTCCCTCGCAAAGTTCTTCTCATGCTCCAACTAGCTTTAACCGTCCGGCCGAAACTAGAATACATTCAAAGATCAGTTCAGTTCATTCAGACTCTCACAAAATTAACTAGTTTCGTATTCTGTGAGATTTCATCCAATTAAACTGCCATGTTTATTAGGAATTTCCGAATATCCAAATAGCTTATATAGAATAAACATATACAAATATGCTTGGTTTCTTAAGCATATTAAATATCTGATAACTTTAAGTTGACACACAATGGCACACATCTGAACATTTAGCCCTATATTATTTCACACTGTGGATGCGGACAATATCGGCCGGCCCTAATGGAGTCCGTTTTAAGATCATAATGTTTGCTGGAGACAGCCATCCCAGCAGTGGGTGTGTCTGGCTGAGTATTCTCTTCAGTCGTAACCATTAAACTTGTAATGCACTTGAATAATGCATTCATTTAGCCCAGTTGCATGCGGACATCATTTTATTATAATAATTGTGCTATCTTATAACGTTAAATAACAAAAAATATTTATATGCACCGCTCGCACGCACACTCCTTCACATCCATATGTGTGAGTACGACAGAGAGAGTTCTTACAAGTGCACGAGGTCTCTGCATAAGTAAATTTATGCAAACTGAATTATTTACATATAAACGTAATAGAAACACACATATTGTATACACATAGTTATAACCGCATCCTATGCCTGAATTAGGCTGCATAGAAAATAGTGTAGCTGAAAGTTTATACAGTTCACATTCGTTCCATACACATTATTGATGGATGTCTAATGGAATGAACGTTGTTTTAGACAGCAAATTATAGTTTTTGCATTTTGCTGCAGCTCTTTGTTAACTCTTAAATCATTAGATAATTAAAATGTTCTGAATCACTTTCAACAAAAGTTCCACCCGCTAAAAATGCTGTTCAGAATCTGATGTTTGGCAAAAGATACATTTTTTAGTTTAATTTAATTTATAAGTAGCTTTTATTTTTTCATCATTATCGTTCGATATCGCCAAAATTGTAACACTAAAAAGTAAGCATTTAAAGTAAAAAGTATCTTTTGACTAAATGGGTTTTATGTTTTTTTTTTTTTTTAATATTCTTTCAGATTGTAGACGAGGGTTTTGAATGTGCTATATCGGCTCACGCTTTCTGCTACCTCCCATATAAATAAACCGCAAGTCCTCATCCGTAACCTGTACCAACCAAAATTTTCGTCACTTGCATGATTTTATAATTCTTCTTCCAATCGGTTACAATAACAGAGTAAACACTGAACATATTGCCGCACCCATTCTGGCGACGTTACCATGCTCGTTCTGGTGCCTCCCAAACAAAGTTTTCGATTTGTTGAACTTTGAGTTTTCACCGTAATTCCTAATAGGATGCTTGGAGTTACTTAAATTCTCGCCAATTATATAGGATTATAATATTGGGTAAAATGCGAAAAAATCGACGGAATCTCCCATACATAATACCTAATTTAACCTATTTGTTCCTAGATTGTGCTCGCACTTTAAAAACTCAAAAATTTGTCATATAAAATGTTGCCCACAATTATGGGCCATCTTTCTCTTATTTTTGGACTATTTCTCATAACTTATTTATGGGTGTTGTTTCAAAACGATTACAACATGAAAAATAATCAATTTTTATGGAGTAGTGCTATCAGCGAACCAACCACTCGAATTCGTGTTTTATATAATCTTTTTATTTTTTTTTTTTTTTTTTTTGTGAATAAATTCTGTACTTTAGTTAATTTTAAGTTAATTTTTGCTTCTATACACAACATATGTATGTATATTAAAATATCAACGCATTTAAGAATGAAATAATCAAAAGTAAAAACTTGAATTTAAAAACACGTGTGAATTTTCTGAAAGAAATTTGTCACCACCCCCTACTTTCTCTTTAGATAACAACCCGTATCAAAAAATACTTAAATTAAAAACAAGTAATTAATAAATAAAAAATAAAATAAGAACAAAATTGAAAAAATTTTCACCTGCGCCACTTGTTTTAGTGACACACATCTGCACAGTTTTTTACGTCATATCCGTATCTGTCTTTAAAAGAAGAAAAAAGTTCGAAACCAAAAAAAATTTCTGCACTCTATGAATTAGGAGGTCAATTTTTATGCGGGACTTAAGAAGGGATGTGACAATTTATGATTATAATTAGATATGAACAATCCACAAAACTGTAAGAATGTTAACGAATCATTTATTATACATTCGAACAATATTTTGAAAGAAATATTGAATGACACTTTTAATGAATCATTTTCCTCATTCTTTTGTATACCAGATTTCTTATTTCACGTCCTTTTAAGGAATACGATGACTGCTAAGGTTCTCTTTTCCACACAAATTTCTACTCTTTAGAATTTTATTTGCTTTGGTTGCACTGGTTTTTTTCGTCATTTTATTTGTACATCAGTTCCAGAAGCATTTACTAGACTTGTTGTTTGCTTGAATTATTCGGCAGACGACAGATCCAAGTGGCCGCTTAAATAATGATAGGTGGTTGCATCGGGGGTCGGAACCACAATTATAACCTTGACAGTTGTGTGTCGTAACCATCATGCCACGCCCGGTCATATGAGTTACACATTATTCAACCGGAAATGTTAGGAGTGTGTTTTTGGTTATATTTTCCCGATGGCACAGGTTTTGATTCCCTTACTGGCCACGAACGATAATTATATTCTTCCGAAATATGTTAAAAGACGATATTTCTCCGAAAAAAAAGAATCCATAATGTGCTAATCAGCCCATCTGCCACGTAAAATTCCACAAACTATATCCGGAATCCGGATCAATTGGACCAAAAGAAACGTGTGAGTGGGGAATCACAGTATTTTGGTAAGACTTCAAGAAATACATACCGCATTGTTGATGTTATTGGGAATTTATGATTTAGCTAATTGAATTTTAGCTACCATTTATTATATATAAGAAATGCTCAAAACCAAAGCAAAAAAAGGTTTAAAAATTCACAAAAATGTCAAAGGTGAAACACACCTGCAAATGAATCTTAATATGTAAAACTCTTGATGTTGGGATTCTAAAAGATAATTACAGAAAAGATGCTAAGATTTTTATTGATGATCAGATCTTCTTATAACTAGAAGAGAAATGTGAAACTCAGCCCGCTCAACAGAAAAACGAGAGAAATCTTTGATTTTGAAGCTAAAATGCGGTATAAGAAATAATTTTACCTGTCACTACATGAACTGTTCAGAAAACTTTTCCCATGTCAACATAAGAGAACTTTTGGAGATAAACTCTACTGAAGAGGAGAAACATTAGGGTAGTCGATACAGCACATTTCCTCGATTCGATGTTTATACCAAAGAAATCATTTGCGAATTTGAAACCAAAAATGTACATTATTTAAAGTTATTTCGAATGTTTCATTCTGGACACTTGAGCACAAAAAAAGTTAACGCATTGAAATTGTGCATGTATAAAAGCTAATGACGAGTTCTTATGTAAGTTACTTTCTGAACAAACGGATGTCAAGCAAGAATTTTCTTCAAGAAATGTCTTTTATGCTTGCTATATTAGTAATGACTTGTAATAACTTTATAAGAGGTTTAATAAGGTTCGACTAGAAAATGAAAGTTACCTCTTTTAAAAGTAATTTCAGCCAAAATGTTGGGAAATGTTTTGACCATCGCTGTTTCACTTCTATGGTAATTACCGGGACATTATTAATATTCATATTTAATGTTTGTAATTCTCATATTTTTCTACATAATTTAAAAAGTTGATATTAAGTACAACATTTTTCAATAAATGCTCACACGAATAAATTAATATATATACAGGGCTATTCATTTTTCGGTCTCAAAAATAAAGTTAAATAAAACACACATACAACTTTCATTTCGATGAAACTTGTATTTCATTACAATACTTGAACTTTACCATTATGCACGCAGTGGATCCTTTTAAGCTTCCTCTAGCATTGTTTTCATTTTTCATTTTTTTCAGTCATTTTCAGGATTTTCCATATGTGACAATTTTGCTCGTTGATGTAGCTACCGAGTGATAAATGAGCTTCGTCACTGAAGAAAATTTTGTTTAATTGAAAACCCTAGTTTGAATCAACACATACATTTGCAGTAAGTTTTAACTATTTTTACGCGTTTTTCGGCTGTTAAATCCATATCCATATAAATAACACTCTGGATGACAGCCATTTAATAGCTGACAACATTGTCAGACTGGCAGTTTTGAAAACACCAAAAAATGTGACACCTAGAAGAAAGCGTTTAAAGTACCAGATATTTTTTGACCAAATGTGTTTTATGGCTTCCTAAGTCAATTGAAAGGTATACCTTTGACTGGCTGGCGGACACGGTAAATGTTGTAAAACTTAATAAAACTTCTAGAAGTCGACACACACTAAAGTTGTGCCAGATCGTAGCCGAGGATTGCAAAAGGGCTATATCGAACCATCTATTGGCGAAATTTGAATTAGAGGTGAAAACAGCTTTTTGAAAAAAAATTATATTTTCCAACTAAAAGAATATTCGATTTACGGTTATACCACTTGCTTCACATTTATGAAAACTTGCATCAGGAACTGAACATATTTCAAATATGTTTGCAAATATTCAACGTAATTGTAATCGTAATTTGTGATTTTGATTCATTTTTCGGATATATGGGATTATTTTCTTTTTTTTTTTTTTTTGATTTTATCAAATTAAATTGAAAATTGCATTGCGGTTTGTAAATAACCAAATAAATATTTTATATAGCCATTAAAATATATTACATATGTTAAAATATCTTGCTCGTGGTTTTCCCATTATGCTGTTTACCAAATATCGCTACACTCCCAGCATTGGATTTTAAATTTTTAATTCCGTTTGTACTAATAAGAAATGCCTACCACATAAAACATATATATTTTTGACCGCCTTAAAAGTCTATTCGTTGAAATTTTGTGCAATGAAATCTCCGACTAATAGCATAGCTGGTCAACTTCGATGATCTGTAAAGTCGTCACAGTAGGAAAATACTTGCCCATAAAAAAGTAGAATCTATAACTAGAATAAGGACATTTGTCCGGAATTTATCAATTTTACAAATTATATGCTGTTGAGTTTATGAAAGGCTAACTCGACCAGTATTGAAAGTTTTGTAAGATTAACTGATTTACATATATCTTTATCCAACACCGTTTTCCGTTAGGACAAAAGTGAGCGGGGCGCCAGAACAAAGTTTGGTAAACGCCTGATGGCTTGATTATTCGCTTGATTTTCTAAAACTGTAATGCAATATAAATGAATTAAACATTACAGCGGAAAATTACGACTGAATTCAGTACAGCTACTAGAAAGGTATGAAACTAAGAATATATGGGTTATCTTTACCAAAAGAGACGAGATCAGTAGATCGATTTTGTTCAAATTCTGACAAGTATTATAAGCAAATGCCATGGGCACAAATTTAATGTTAATGTCGCGATATATTATTCAGCCCACACATAATTAGACGTTTTCGTTTAGATGCTTTCAAAACTTGTTAGTTGTTGCTAGTTGTTATTGTTAACATTTACCATGTTTCTTCGATCAGCTCTCGCTTTCAGTTATACAATCCAATGCTAAAATGCATACTAACCATGGATATTTTGAACACGACGGTAGATTTTATTTACTTATTTACATTTATCTTTAAATATTTCTATATATTAAGTAAAAAGTTTGTGATTAAGTATAAATGTATCTACAAAATTTTGCTGTACGATGTATCACTTTCGTTATAAATCATTTTTACTATCGAAGCGAAAGTATTCGCTGTTATCTAGATCTGTATGTGAATTTGCTGTTTGCAGCCGAACGGCCTTCAAAATGTACTGATGAAAGTCATATTCAATAAATCCCGGAATTGTTGCTGTCCATGATTTTAGCTTTTCAAACGGATCATTAAAATTTCGTAATAAAACCATCCATTTAGTGGTTCCAAAACCGTCGGTCTTGTAAGGCTGTCAACTGTTAAGTACCTGTCTGAAGTGTTATTTATTTAGTGAAAAGTTTGCCATTTACGGATTGTTTAACAACCAAATAATGAGTGAAAATAGTTTAAACCTACTACAAAAGTGGTTAATTCAATGTGGGCACATTTCCTGCATGTTCCTGCATTTCCTATGTTATGATCGTCATAATCGACCTACGATAATGTGCAAGGAGTTTGCATGATTATAAAGAAATTTGAGGAGACTGGAACAGATGTGGTGTGGCCTGCGCATTATCGAAATGTACGCACTGCCGTTAGTGAAATTATGGCGGATAATACGAATTTATCGAAAGGTAAATGGGCCTTTCTTACGGCTCAGTATGGCTTATTTTGCATTTGAATTTGCACCTCCAACAGCAACAGGCTTTCAATGCTGATTTTTCGAACCAAATTTTCTTCAGCGATGAAGCTTATCTTCCTCTTCGTGGTTGCGCCAAAACCCACAAGTAATTGTGGAAAAGTCATTGCATCCTGAAAAAGTGACTGTTTGGTGCAAATTATAGTCTGGAAGTATCACTAGGTTGTATTTTTTCAAAAATTACCTTGGAGGAACCATTACCGCCAATTCAGATCGCTATGAACTGGACGATATGTGGTTTCAACAAGACGGTGCCACGAGCCACACACTCCTTGGCAATGCCAATTGAACACCAAGATCATGCGATTACACTATTTTTGTGGGGCTACGTCCAAAAACGTATTTACGCGTATAATTCCAAATGTTGGAGCATTTGAAAACAACATTCGTCAAGTTATCGCCTTAAATACTGTCCGAAATGTGCGAAAAAGTGGTTGAAAATTACCTCAAAAGGATCCACTGCTGCAGCCAATCCAGAGCCTGTTGTTTAAATTGCAAAGCATTTCGTATATAATGGCAAGGTCTAGACATTATAATGAAATAAAATTTTCATCCAAATCATAGCTTTATGTGTGTTTTATTCAACTTTATTTTTGAAGCCGAAAAATGGACAACCCATTATTGTTAAGAAAAGTGAGAGAAAGTCCCGAAAGATAGCTCCAAAAAAAATGTGTTAATACGGGGGGTTATGACAAGTGGTTTCAAAAAATTGGTCGTTAGAAAGTGAAAACACGGGGGTTAGAATTTCGATAGAAACTTCTTTTTATTGAACGGTTTATCTTTCTGCTTATATTTTCTGGGGTCATATATATTTCCTCTCCTTTTGAGGTGAGAGTGTAGGTTTCGCACTGTTCTTAACAGAGTGAGATCAAAATAAGTACTGAACTTGTGTTAGAAACTTCACGAGAGTTCAAGTGTACATTTCACGAATTATCTCACTACTTGAGTGCTGGAATAAAGCTATATTCTTAACAGTTAAAGGAATAGAAATGGGAACGCGTATTTAATAATGCGTAGGTGAGACGATATGGAATCGTTAGTTTCTCATAAACATACCGCCCCCTTGCAGTATTGCAAAATCAAGTAAATAGAAAGTAGTAAAAAAATTGCTAATATAAGGAACATTAGGTAAACTTTAGACAAAGCAAAACTAACCGTTTTCCTTCTAATTCATTAATACAATTAGTGTAGCTTATGAAAAATATATTACATTTTTAAGTACAATTCATATTTGGATAAATCATTGCAAGTATTAATTCATTTTTAGGATTTCAAAATTTTAGAGTAGGATTTCGAGTACGGCCTATAGTTTTATAAAGCTGGATTCACATTGATAATTATCGTTGCTGTGCGAGAAGTAGTAGATTGAACTGCTGACATGCTCATGTTATTCGGCTGCTATTCTTTCTTTGGCTTTCCTCGCTGTTTCCGTTTTAACTTATTATTATTACTATTTCCTCTTTTAGAGTCATGTAGCAGGGTATGATGCTTTTCGAAACATACCTTGCATCTCTCACGGCTGCGACAGCTGTGCAGCTGGTGGGAATGGGCTAGGCAGTTTACGCAATATTTGTACCTTCTTACTGTGTTAAGGCGTTTGGTAGATGAAAGGCGACGGAATCTGAAGCATTTTCGCAAGGGGTGATTTTTCTGGCAATAGCGGCAATCCTGTTCTTGATATTCGGTTGTGGATGATGATTTCTTTATTTGGTGATCAGAATTCTCCCGTTCACGTTCAATCTGTAGTCGTCGTGGTGGGGTAGACATTATTAACTGTAAATGGCACAAGAGGAAAAATTATTATTGTTCTGGGTTCGGTAACAGCACAAGTTTGACAATAGGTCGACTTATTAGGCCACTTTGCGTACGCACTTCGGCGACTCTGACCTTTGAGTCAGAACCACATATGACGTTTTCAATACGTCCAAGACGCCATTGGTTTGGGGGAAGATTACCATATCTTACAACGACCAGATCGCCAACAACCAGATCGCCAACAGTAAAATTTCTCTGGGGGTATTTTCATTTAACTCTTTTATGTAGCTCCTTCAAATACTCATCTTTCCACCTTATCGCAAATTGGAGGTGAAGTAATTTTAATTTCTGCCAGCGATTCGCGAATGATGCATTAAGTTGGGAATAGTCTAATTCAGCTGGAGCGAGAAGAGGACTTCCAATTAGGAAGTGACCCGGTGTCAAAACACAAAGATCAGAAGGATTATCACTCATTGGGCTTAGCTGTCTTGAGTTTAAGCAAGCTTCAATACGAGTGAGCATTGTTGCGAATTCTTCATATGTGCAGTATTGAGAGTTTCCTATCTTTTTCAAATGAGTCTTGAAACTTTTCACACCTGCTTCCCATAGCCCACCCATATGGGGTGCACCTGGGGGTATGAAATGCCATTCAAGTGATTGGAAGCTGTATTGAGAGGTGATTTGTTCTCTAAAAGAAGCTAGTAAACTAGCTTGGTCTTTAGCAATTTTATTGGCAGCGCCAGTAAAGGCAGTACCATTATCGGAATATATAGCTTTAGGCTATCCCCGTCGGGAGAAAAAACGGGCAAAGGCAGCCAAAAATGCTTGTGTTGATATTTCGCTTGTTATTTCAAGATGGATAGCTTTCGTTGCAAAACAAACGAACACAAGTACATATCCTTTTGTTATTTTAGTGCCGCGGCCCACGTAAGATTTAATGTCGAAGGGGCCGGCAAAATCAACACCAGTGTGTGCAAACGGACGAGATAACATAGTCCTTGCAGGGGGTAAAGCAGCCATTAGCTGCTGACTTCTTTTATGTTTATAAAGAACACAAGTCTTGCAATTATTAATAATAGATTTTATTTTCTATTTAAGTTTAGGGACCCAGAATTCAGTTCGAATTAGACGTAACACCAAAGAGTTTTCGCCGTGAATGGAAATTTTATGAATGTATTGAAGGTAAAGTTTTGTAAAACGACCATCGTAGGCAATAATTTTGGAAATTTTTCATCATAAGGAAGCGCAGCTGACTGCGAAAGGCGACCATTTGCTCTGATAATGCCGTCCGTATCGAGAAATGGATGGAGGGAGAGAATTTTACTATCTTTTCGAAGTTGAGTACCCCTGGCCAGGTGAGAATATTCTGGAAAATATATTTGCTGACATAGTCGTATAAGTCGCGTTCGTACGAAATTTAGTTCAGAGTGAAGAAGTTCGTGGTTGTAATATTTCGTGTTATGTCTATATTGGGGATGAGTTGAGTTGAAAAAACGAAACATATAGCATATAATTCGCATGGCTCTAGGAAGATCGGAAAAACGAGATAAAATGCCTATATCTGATAGCTGGGTGACATGGGTTTTGACGGTACGCAACTCTTCGTTTGTGTCTAAAATAGCTGAGCTCTTAGGCCACTGAAATTTGGGTAAGTTCAACCATGATGGGCCGTTCCGCCATAGGCTGTTTCCGACAAGTTCTTGAGTCGTTGTACCACGAAAAGCAAGATCAGCGGGATTGCATTGCGATGACACATGCCACCAATTACCGTTGCCGACCATGTCGTTAATAGTAGTCACACGATTTGCTACAAAAGTATTCCACTGGCTTGGAGACTTTCGCAGCCATGATAAGACTATTGTGGTATCTGTCCACAGATATAAACTATGATTGTCAAGGTTTAGTTCACCTCGAAGTGAATAAATCATTCGTATAATAATACGGCTCCACATAATTCTTTTCGGGGCAGCGTTACAAACTTAACTGGAGCGACTTTGGATTTTGCAGCCAACAAATGCGACCTTACTTGGCCATTTGTTGCTTCCGCTCGTATATATAAAGCGGAAGCATAAGCTTTTTCCGAGGCGTTACAAAACCCGTGAAATTCAACCATATGGGAGGGGTCATAATCCACATAGCGGGGTATTTTAATTTCTCCAATTATTGGGTAATCATGGACAAATGTTTGCCATTGTGTTAGGGTTTCCGGTTTGAGATTTTCATCCCAATCTGTTATCTTTCCATATTTGTTGCATTATTATTTTTGAAACAATAATTTTTGGGGCAAGCCAACCGGCGGGGTCAAATAGCATAGCTATTTTTGATAATACTTTGCACTTAGAGATATTTTCATCGGGGTTTTTATAGGGGGTAAAATAGAAGTATATAATCACTTCCAGCATTCCATCGCAATCCAAGCGTCTTAGTGATACTTGTATTGGATAGCTTTAGGAACGCTGAGTCGAGTAAATGCTCGGGGGGAATACCTTGTAAAAGAAAATCGTTATTGGAAGTCCACTTTCTTAAACAGAATCCAGCGGTTCGCAACACTTTTACAAGATCATCTCTAGTGGCAAAAGCTGTGGAAAGATCGTTTGATCCCCATAAGACGTCATCGACGTACATAAAATTCCTGAGAATATCAGAAACAACGAGGTTTTCTGGCTCGCATTGGTTCGCTAGTTCTAGCAGAACCCTTATTGTCAAATATGGGGCATAGTTGACACCGAATGTTACGGTGTTCAACTCGAAATCATGGGGATCTTCTGTAGATTCATCTCGATGAAGAATCCTTTGATATGGGGTATCCTTGGGATTTACAAGGATCTGCCGATACATTTTCTCAATGTCGGTGTTAAAAATGTACTTAAAATGTCTCCATCTGAGAATTAAGACGGTTAAATAAGATTGTAAAACGGGTCCCGGGTGCAAAATGTCTTTAAGACTTATGCCGTTGGATGAGGGGCTTGATGCATTGAATACAACCCGAAGCTTTGTAGTGGTGCTTTCGGGTTTGATTACGGCATGATGTGGGAGATAATAAGAGTTTGACGAATCTGAGGTGACCTTGGTCATATGACCAAGTGTCAAGTATTCATTAATGACCCTATCATATTCCGTCTTTAGTTGGAGCTCTTTCTGCAATCGAGCTTCGTTTTCATAGTATTCGAGAATTACCTAGTTGGATGGTATCGGGAAATTCTCTTTTGAATGGGAGCGAAACAACAAAACGCCCTGAGGCATTTCGGTAAGTTGTGGCCTTGAAAAGTTGCTCACAATATTGATCTTCGCTGGAGACCCGTGGTTCTTCAAACACTTCTTCCAGTTCCCAGAAACGCATTAGTTGATGATTGAGGGTTATTTCTTTATAGAACGACGCGACAGTGGAAGATATTTGATTTGTTGTCACTTTACCGATGACAACCCAACCGAAGACAGTTTGTTGGGCAACAAGAAGTTGTTTATTGTCCCAACGCACCCCATCTCCAGTAGCATATCGATTTGCGAATCTGTATTTGATTCACTATCAGCCATGGGAATATTGGAGAAACTAGTCTTAATAATTGACACGTAGGACTTATAAGCCAGCTGACCTGTAAGTTTCCGCACTATAAAGGCTTCAATGTCAATCTGAAACTGTGTATCAATCGGAGACCTGATTGTAATCGAACAAATCTGACTCGCTGTTGTGGTTAATGAGCCGCTGAGACCGACTACACCAATGCGTGAGGATTTTGTAGAAATTGCCAGTTTTCGTTGGAGAGATTTGGAGATAAATAAGGCTTCTGAGGCTGGATCAACAAGAGCCCGCACTTTGTACCTAAAGTCTCCAACACAAACATCCACCCATGCGGTGCCTAAAATGATAGAAGCTATAGCAGTGGACTGTATATTCGTGGCGTAAGATTGACGAATTCCGGGGGGAGACGAGGCCGCATTACTAGGATCTGTTGAGTTGGAGTAGGTATTTGATACAGCCTTTGAAGAAGAAGCTGATTGGAGAGACGAATTTACGTTAACATCAGCGCGTTGAGCCACAGCCGTGCAGCGTTTCTGTGCTTTGACAGTAGCGTACCGATCATCAACAGACATTCTCAAGAAAGCAGGACATAAACGTAATGGATGAGACTCATCGCAAAGAGTACATTGTTTTTTCTGTTCTGACACCTGAGTGTGGTATGCATTCAACCTCTTTGATTCACGATGATTTTGATTTTTATTGGCTGATTTGTAAATATTCGGTGTTACAGAGATTCTTATGTCGGCGACTGACTCCAGCGTGTGAAATCGCGCTGCGAGAAATGAATCCAAATCCTTCCATTTGGGTAAATCAGATTTATTATTAAGGGATTGTTCCCAAAGATTTAAATTTAAATCCGGAAGGCGAGTCGAACATATACAATATACAAATATAGGATCCCATTTGTCAGTGGCGATATTAAGGAGGGAAAGATTAGCTACACAATCATTAATTGTACGCTGAAGGCTTTTTATACTGGGACCCGACTCCTTTGAAACAGGCGTTAAATTAAATAAAGCTTTGAATTGCGCATTTATTAGGACCCGTTTATTATCGTACCTATCGGCGAGATTCTGACATGCCATTTCAAAACCCTCATTGGTGAAAGGACATGTTTTTAAAATGGCTCGAGCTTCCCCTTGAGTCTTTTTAAAAAGATAACAAAGTTTTTCCACTGGAGACAAACGAGGATGTTTCTTGTAGAGCGCCGAGAACATGTCTCTGAAAGTGGGCCAGGATACATAATCTTCCGAAAAGATTTAGGTATCACATAGGGGTAATAAAATGCTGGGATTAGGCATTGGCCTTAAACCCTCAGCAACTGCCGAATTTTCTAACCCGCATTTGAATTTATGTACAAGCTCATTGACCTTTGCGAGACACCTGAGATGAGCTTCATATGCTGCATAAAATTTTTTTCTAATACTTTTTAGGTCAACTTCCTCCTCTTGGGAATCTAGACTATGGAGAACAATATCATATGCGGAGCGAACTGAATTCCAATAATACAAGATTTCATCTTTCTGAATTTCTAACGTGTGTATGGTATGATCGGCGTCGGAAATAGCATCGAAATACTGATGAAATTGGACGACGCGGTCGGATGCCCGTATAAACTTTTGCATAACAGACATAATGAAAAAGGGGAGATAATATGTCTGATGCAAGTGCTTATAATAATTGAAATCAAATGTCACAATGCGAACGTTTAAATTTCAAAAACAAATTCTAGATGAAGCCGTTATAGGTCTAGATATATCACGAGAATCAAGCGGGTTTTGCTCAAGTATTGTGCTCAGAAGTCTATTATAAATATATTAATTCGACCGTATATACAACATATGAAATTGTATTTGATAAATTCAGATCTCAAAATTAGAATCGAAACGTTACAATCTTCGAAATAAGATTTATAAACAATCATGAATTTTGAGTAAAAACTATGGAAATCAGACAAAGATAAGTTTTTCAAATTAAGGTTTTATTCACTTGCTCAGTTACCCAGAAGATTTTGTTAGAATCAATTTGCTTTTAGAATATTTGTATTTTAATATTTCTTTGTATTTCATATATTCTAAAGCCAATATTCTAACACAATATATGTGTTTATTTAATCATGTGTTTATTTAATTAAAGTTGTAGTAAAGTAGAGTGGGTAATTGATGGTTTAATAAATTGTAATATAAATATTTTGAATGTTTTATTTGGAAACAGTGTAATTTTAGATTAAACTCAGTGAGTTTTCTCTTAAATTCAACGTTGGTTATATGGTTGAACGATAAATCTCTCAGATTCAATGGTTGAAATGTAAACTATGCTGTTTCTACCAGCACATAAATGTAACAATGACAGTTTTATTAACGTAATAATGATGTTCAAGAGAGTTGATCTCCGATTCAATAACACTGTTATGTTTTAAAACAATGAGAATGTGCTGGCTAATTACTAATGTTAAATAACATTTGCAGAGCTAGAATTGATCCGAATTAAGTGTTACAATGATAGACATAAGAGAATGTGCTGGTTGCGCACTAATGTTAAATAACATTTACAAAGCAAGAATTAAATGTTAAGAGTGTTGTAACAGTGATAGCTGAAGATTCAGGAATAACTAAATCAAATGTTAAGCAAATGTTAAAGTTGTCACATAAATCGAATCAACATAAGTATGTTGAAGGAAAGCACTTGAGACAGTTGTTAAATGTAGAGTATCTTCTCAGAGCATTTGCATTGTTTATGTTATTTACATAACAGAATAAATTTTAGTATATCACATACATATCACTGCAATTTGAGAATATCGTAATTTTTGCTGTTAAACTCTTTGTGGATCTCGTTGTAGAAATCAAGGGATATTTTTACTTGCTAATAGCAAATCACTCTTTACAGTTTTTTCTTAATTCTTGTTCTTGTAATATAAACTCTGTTTTTTGTTCTTGTAATATGTCTAGCGAGCACTTCGAATATATGGAATTAACATACCTTCTCAATCTCGTAAATTTATTAATTCCAATCCAAAATGTAAGCAGCAATGTTAATTAATATTCCTGTTGTACTCACAGTTCCGGGGGGTTGATTAGAAGTTTTTCAAAAGAAATTCTAAAATTAAAAACTTCTTTCTTAAAACCACTTGCCGATCCGGCTCGATCGGACCAAAAAATGTTAATACGGGGGGTTATGACAAGTGGTTTCAAAAAATTGGTCGTTAGAAAATGAAAACACGGGGGTTAGAATTTCGATAGAAACTTCGTTTTATTGAACGGTTTACCTTTCTGCTTATATTTTCTGAGTCATATATATTTCCTTTCCTTTTGAGGTGAGAGTGTGGGTTTCGCACTGTTCTTAACAGAGTGAGATCAAAATAAGTACTGAACTTGTGTTAGCCACTTCACGAGAGTTCAAGTGTACATTTCACGAAGTATCTCACTACTTGAGTGCTGGAATAAAGCTATATTCTTAACAGTTAAAGGAATAGAAATGGGAACGCTTATATAATAATGCGTAGGTGGGACGATATGGAATCGTAAGTTTCTAATAAACAAAATGAGTCGCTCATAAAAAAATGAATATGAAATATAACAATGAAATATTTTCACGTATTAATTCTGCTGAACAGAATTCCATACGGAACTGGCTCACATATAGCTCCACCCGTCGATATTTGTTTTGGTGTAAAATGTGCGGAGTGTCAGAAGGCGCGTGCCAAATCGCTGAATAGTTATGAACAAATGCATAATTAAGGATGCAAAATTATAATCTGATGAACTTAGCTATTATAATTTATTTCTAAATTACCGTTTACCGCTTAGAAATTATAGATAATCCACTGATGTTTTCATAATCAGTTATGTTATTAATAATAATAACGATAGTAACGCAGACCATTTTCATTACCCTAATTAATATTAATAAAAGTTATGTTAAATGAAATATTGGATTTAGAAGTGTATGGCTTACAATAGGTTACTATGTGATATACAACAAAGGGTGGGGTTATCCTGTCGATTTTTTGTGCATGTTACCAAGTTACGGAAACCTGCGAACTAAATATTAAGGAAGGCAAGTTAAATTTTAATAAATCTGTGAATTTTAATGGGAGCTATCAGAGAGCAGTATAGCCGCCTTCATGTGGGATGTACCAAAAGGGGATTGGTTTCTCAAATTATATTATATATTATAAGTCAGCGCAAAGAACAAAAATTTCGGTTGCTGCAACGAGTTAGGAGTTTGATTAATCAAAATCGAAATTATTTCAGTAATCAAATCTCTGAATAATTAGAACTTCTGACTGGTCAGTTAATTAATCAAAATATGGATTACTCACCAAATTTGGTTATCCGATAAATTACAGATCCTTACTGAGAAGTTACAAATTAATTGTGACGTAAATCAAAATATTTTTTTTCTATTTTTGTTTCGATACTTTGTTGGTATTGATTCTATTATATCGAGTATTTAAAGGAGTACAACATATTATTTTTTTTTTTTCGTTCTTCTTCTGAACTTCTGACAATGGATTTGATTTGCGCTATTTGTTGAGAACATTTTTGTGCCAGTGGGCAAAACTCCTCAATAGTTTTGTCAAGTTATAGGCTCTTAAGTTTATCATGATGTTCAATAAAGCGCAAACAGCTAAGATTGCTGATGATGGTATTTTGGTGAATACCGAAATAGCTATCCGTCCTGACAGCTTCCAATCCATTTCGCAAATTTTGGAATAATATTGTCTATTAGCAGCAATTAAAAATTACTAATTTAAGCACGATATTGAACCGAATAAAAACCCAAACAGCATTACATTAAAGATCGATAAATTAAAAAACGAGGAGAGTACAAATCACTATTTTTTCGTCGATTTTGAAATCCTGATTGTGGGGTTTGCAAATGAAGACAGCTTCAATTCCAATTGGGCAGCTCTAACTTTATTATTATTTATTTTTAACATTTATCAAAAACTTAAAATTATGTTCAGTTTTCATGAGTCCTTCAATATAGTAAATAAAACCGTAATAAAACGAAATTCTTGCCCTATCCAATTCAAATGCCTACATACATATTTATAAGTATATAAAGGTATAAAAAGGTATATATATATGTATATACATATATACAATATGTACATATTTACTGCCAGCATTACAACGCTCAAAATGAGCTCCCAATTTCCCAAATTAAAATTTGCGGTTTCCTTTGTTTTAAAAGAAATCTTTGTGTTGTGATGCTTGCTTACCATTTACTTTCTATTATTATACAAAAGGGTTGTCACAACCCTTCGTCGCCCATCACCACCTGATCCAATACATCCCCATTTTTGACGTCTGAGGGGGTGAACTGATATGAATAAGTTATTCGACAAAAATGATTCATTTTTATATTTAACCCATATAGCAGAGGGTTGGAATTTTATTTCCTAAATTTAACAATTAAAGCAATTTAAATTATTTATACAATGTTTTTGTATTTTGAGGCATATGAAACTTGTACACATAGTATGTCTGAGCGATGTACTAACAAGCATGCAATTGTAATAAGTTATACTTGTAATTAAATCATTTCACATCATTGAATGTTGACCAAGACAACGCCAACTTCTGCTTCAGCTTCAAAATTTGAGGTAGTTATAATTTGTCTGAAATAAAAATAAGTAAATACTAAAGATTATCGCCTTATTCATGGTCAGATTTGAGTTGTATTGATGGTGCAACTACAAAACATATTTTTTGACACAAAATTGTAAAATAAATCAGATGATTAAGAAAGCATGTATTTCACGATTTACGTCAGCATTGTTTTTGCATGTATTTCCTATAATTTATATAATTTTCACCAGAAAATGGCAACGTACGAGTATCTGGCGATGAGTGAGAACAAGTAGACGACACTGTGACAGTATGAAAATAATTTACCTCTGCGAAGACTAAATCCATATTTTAAATAACAGAAATTTTTTTGGAAATTTCCTTAAATCAGTATGCGGTGGAAATCCGTAGATTGCTAAAGCAATCATTGCAATTTGTACGCATACCTAAAGGACCATACTAACAAGTACGGGACTTTACTAGAAAAACTACTTGAGTTAATATATTATGCATGAGAAGATATCATTAAACAAGAAATTCTCTTGCGTCCCAAGAATGGAATATGGGAGACCTCCTCACATCCATTGAGCTTTCTATTTTATTGACGATTCCGAAAGTCAGTTTAAAGCTTTATGATAATCATAATTTTCGCAAAAATTAAATCCCGTGATGCCGAAAACCGGCACTGTGGCTTAACGTTAGCTAGTGTTCGATGAATGAGATCAAAATGCCGTCTCATAGATATCCAAACTGTCAGTGGGTAGAAATTCTATGTATTTTTATGACAGTGACTAGCCCATTTCCACCATTAAAGTATTTGAATCTAACTTATTTTAAATTCTGCATTGTTCGAACGATTTGACAGTCACTGTCAGACAGTTCTTGTCTAATATTTAAATGGTTATGTTGTTCGCTGTAAACGTAGAAAATTACACCAACATTTGTTCAGCGGGACTGAAGAAATCTTCGATATAACAATGTTCGTTTGCTGTGAACATTGAAAATTCTATGGAAAATTGATCGCAAGTTACAAGTATATTTTGTTATAACTATGCTCGCTGTACTGTTTCTATAGATTGAAACTTTAAAAATTTATTAGCAACTCAAAAACCATTATATTTAAAATATATATAAAGTAATAAAGCGTACGAACAGGTCCATAAAACACTATCCTCCTATTCGAACCATACAGAATACATGGGCTAAAAGTGATTCCTTCGCAAAAAATCTGGAGAAAGTGTTCGTACCTAATGAACAACATGGTAATGACACTTTTCTAAATGAGCTGCACAACTTTCTAAATGAAGATTACCAGATCGACTTGCCCGTTACATAAATTACCATCTTGCGAAGTTAAAAATATAATTGCTGATTTAAAAGACCGAAAAGTCCCGGGATATGACTTGATCACTGCTAAAGTCTTAAAAGAATTGCCTCAGGAAGGCTTACAGCTTCTAACAAGAATATACAATGCAATCATTTTAAAGTTGTACATTCCGCCACAATGGAAAACATCTCAGGTAAAAATGATACGAAAACCAGGAAAACCACCTGAAGAAACCTCCTCTTACAGACCCGTAAGCATCCTACCTATACCATCTAAAGTCCTCGGAATTTTTTTTTAATACCTGATCACCAATTTGGTTTTAGACAGGGACATGGAGCGATTGAACAGGTTCATAGATTAGTTGAACTGATAAATAAATTTTTCGACACGAAAAAGTATTGCAATGCGGTTTTTCTGGACATTTTACAAGCCTTTGATTGGGTATGGCACGAAGGTTTATTATTCAAATGGAAGAAAATGATACCCACGAATTTCTTCATTTTTCTGAAATTTTATTTATCTGAACGAACCTTTTTTGTTAAACACGGCGAAGACACGTCGGACATGCTTAAATCGCATGCGGGAGTACCTCAGGGCAGCATTATTAGTCCTACCTTATATCTGATTTTCACTTCGGATCTACTCACAGAAGAAGGGACTCTTATCGGAACGTTTGCAGACGATACAGCTGTTCTTTCCACTGACGTCAACCCGGATCAAGCATCTACCTATAGAAAATTGCAAAAACATCTCGATACCATAACAAAATGGCTGCAGAAATGGAGAATAAAGGCAAACGAAACGAAATCGGTTCAGGTAACGTTTACACTTCGGAGAGGATGTTGTCCTCCCGTGTCCATTGATAATGTTAAAATACCTCAAGCAAATGATGCAAAGTATCTAGGCATTTATTTGGACAGAACACTGACTTGGAGAAAGCATATATTTACAAAAAGACTGGCCTTGGGGCTCAAACTAAGACCCTTAAATTTTCTTTTGAATGGCAAATCCAAATTATCCCTAGATAACAAATTAAAAAGCTATAAATGCGTCTTAAAGCCCGCATGGACATATGGAATCCAGTCATGGGGGACTGCAGCAAACTCCAACTTTGAAATATTGCAACGCTTTCAACCCAAAGTACTGTGAACCATTGCAAACACCCTTCATTAAGGAAGAAGTCCAGAAATACTCCGCTAGATACATGAATCGTATTCAATAACATCCGAATCAGCTGGCGTCCAATCTGATGAACGAAACACCATTATTTACCAGACTAAGGAGGAGAACCACACTGGACCTGGCTACTCAGGACGAATATAGCAGTAGGGACACTCAAGGAAGTGTTCCCGAATAAAAATAAAATTTTATTATATAATTAGTATGTAGGCCAATGTGAATATTAATGAATGTCCAAGGACAGATTGTAATAAATCCAGAATTTAAAAAAAAAAATTAAATTAAATTTAAAATAATTTGGAATTGATTCCCTTTTTATATGAAAATAATTGCAAAATATATATAAGTTTTAGCATTGCAATTGAGATATTTGACATTTTTATACATATAAACGGGTTTTGAATCTGAAGCTGTGTTCTAGGTATATCTTATAAAAGTCTTTCAAAACTTTTATTAAATAAACAATGTTGTGAAATTTTCATAAAAGTTCTAAAAACTTTTCTTGACATATTTGTTAAATTGGAATTCATTTAAAGGCACCGCAGAAATCCCCAAATCGAAGTTTATAGCATGCCCAGTGGCCTTGCCTGTACTTGTCTCACAAAGAAACCGACAGCGGGAGTATTTCCGTATGATGAATGAAGCTTTTTATAACAATAAATATTATCTCCGTCATTCCATTAAACTCCATAAAATTGTAAGTAACAATTTAGTTTGCTTTTAGAATTTGCAATGAGGCAAAATTTTGTTTTTAATATGGGCAATGTTATTACGATCGTAGCCAATTCACAGCATTGCTTTTTTTAATTTTAATAACTTTTAAAATTAATTTTTAATTTTTCAAGTGCACAAATTCACCCGTTTTCTGAAATTTCCATAACAAGTTACTCACGAAAATAATTACAGAATCAATTGAAAACCCTGGAGACACTGTCAGACCCGATGGATGTCTGCATGTCATGTTTCGTCAGAAAGAACAATTAAAACTCGGTTACTTCAAACTAAAAATTGGTGAGAGACGTATAAACATGCGTATTTATAATCATTACTATTCTGATAATTTTTTTTTTTTACCCTTATTATTATGGGAAAGAATGTGACAAAATCAACAAATATCGAAAAATTTGTTGACAATTGTTCTCATTGGGATAAGGTCTATACAATTTAGTAAGAAAACAATTTAATGCTTTGAGAATTTCATATCCTTTGTCTTTCTATCCCGCTAGCTTGTAGCTGGTGGACCCGATAAGACAGGCAAAACTTTATCAAAACTAACAAAAACGTGAAGAGTAATAGTTTCTCATGTCGCGATTTCGGGTAAAAAATTGAAATTTGGCAACAATTAGTTTTATTCCTTAAATTTTAAATGGTACACTGCAAATCTCAATTAGCTTGATACAACTTATGATAGTTATGCATCTACGACGCATTTACTGAAACTTCCCACACTGTAACCTTTTGCTAGACTCATAAGCTTCAAAATGTACAGTTCTAGTGGCAATTTGCATACATTATTTGTAGTCTAAACCCTATTTTAAAACTGTAACTAAGCCCCTTCCATTACTTGCCTAACATAAGTGCAGGTTTGACGAAGTTTAATTGAGCGGAAATAATTTACATGTAATACTCGCAGTGAAATTGTATGGAACAATTGCTCTTGGTTATAGTATCACATTTTTTGGTTAAATTAGTCGTTATGAATAAGACCCAAAATCCACATACTATGGGACAAAACAATTATATTTCAAGAAATGGCCATAGTCAGTTCACCTTACTGAATTTTCTGTACTGACTCTGTTGACATATGTCGTTATTGCTGCGTAGACAGCAAAATGAAGCTATTTAAATAATCACGGAAATGCTATTTTTATGCTTAATTCCAGCTAATTTGTTTCAAAATCGGTGGCATAGTAGTTTACCACTTAAAAATTAGGTTTGAGTATTATAAATGCCGAATTTGAGAAAGTTGATAATAAAAATAAAACTTTTGGCCTGATAACCTACGTCATCGTTATAGCTGGCATACCATATAGTCACATTCATGAACGTGTGCATGAATCTAAAGTATTGCAGTTAAGCGTGTGCTTTCTATTGAGGAAATATTAGAGGCAGTTCTTACCCTTCAATATATTTAGACTGCATTGACGAACAGATTACTTCTGCGCTGTCACCGATATTGAAGTTATCGTTGATGTTAAATGTTTGCGTGTTGTTACTTAGATTCAATACTATCACGTACATGTCGCTGTTCGTCAAGTACCTGAAACCAATTGCAGCTACAATAAGTTATGATTTATGACTTGGGTATGATTCATTTACCTCGAGTAGATAAGAATGTCGTCGAGTATGGACTTAATCTCAAGTGAGCCATCCTGCATGGAGGGCTCTTTGCGCAATTTAATTAATTTTTTGAAAAGCTGCAAATGACTGCGCGGTGTTCGTAATTGACTAAGAGCATTGTTTTCTTTGTAATTTGAAGCCACTGGCAGCCACGTTTTCTCGCCGTTTGTAAAACCGGCATTATTTGAGGCATCCCATTGGTACGGTGTGCGCTCGGGATCGCGAGAGTAGTTTTCATATGTCTCGGGACTGGAATTGCAGCCTTGAGTGTCCACAGTTTCTTCCCATGTGACATTACCATTGACCATGCCGATTTCTTCGCCCTGAAAAGTGTAGAATTAATGCTGTATTTTGAAGAGCAATTGTAAGCAAAAAGTAACTAACGTAATAGGTTACAGCATTTCCGGGTAATGTCTGTAGCAGAATTGTGAATAAATCTTTTCGACCTTCTCCCAATCGAGTGGAATACCGAGGATTATCATGATTACCCAATATCCAATTAGCCAGAACGCCTTCTGGCATGCTGTTAATCCATTTCAATATATTTTCTCTTATCTCTGCAGCCGTACTCGTCTTCAGAATATTTTGCATAAAGTAGAAATTGAATGGTATCATGGAACCGTTGCGAATACCATCGCCATAGTAAAGCATCAGGTTTTCAAAGGTTGTGTAGGCTTCGGTGAGGAGCAAGCGCGTCTCTCCACCATGTTCTTTCTTGTATTCTTTCGTGAGTTCTCTCCACTGGTACACCATCTCAATAGATTCCGGCTGGTCCTGAGTGTATGTGTGATTTAAGTGGCACCAGTCATCTGGATCTGGACAGACACTAACATCATCGATTACTGGCTCATCCGGAAAGTTGCCATTGTCATCAGGACCTTTTTCGAACATAAACGGTAATGCATCAATACGGAATCCGGATATGCCCATATCTAACCAATAACGCATCACCTCCTTCATTTTGGCCACCACCAGTGGATTACGGAAATTTAGATCGGCTTGTTTGGTAGAAAATTGATGCAAATAGTACTGTTGCCTCTGTTCATTCCATTCCCATGCACTGTAGCGAAACGCGCTTATCCAATTGCTTGGGGGCTGCCTCTTCCCGTTTGCATCAATCTT
>JAHXMU010026435.1:2209207-2260238 GCA_019455685.1 Philornis downsi
TTACCATCATTCCACACGTAAAAATCCTCGTACCCTTCAGTTCGGTTGACAGATTTTTGAAACCATTCACACTCATCGCTAGTGTGGTTAGGAACAAAGTCTAAAATAATGCGAATTCCAATTTCCTTTGCCTTCTTCACGAGATTCTTGAAGTCTTCAATCGTGCCATATTCGGGGTGTATGGCGTAAAAGTCGGATATGTCGTAACCGAAATCGACCATAGGCGACTTGAATATGGGCGACAGCCATATTCCGGTGAACCCAATATCTTTGAGGTACTGCAGCTTCTCAGCCACTCCATTCAAATCGCCAATGCCATCACCGTCACTGTCTCGAAAAGAACGCGGATAAACCTGATAGAAGTTGCCGTTCTCCCACCAATCCTTAGCACACGCCAAAGTAGTCCAAGTTAATGTGAGCAGCAGTCCGAAATGCATTATTGGAAAACGCACTTAAAATATAACTGAAATGGGTGATAGCTTAGCAGGTATTTATATGCAACTTTTAAATAACTGGATTCCACTCAAATTTGGAGTGCACACTTGCAACTTTAATCAAAATTGGCATATATGTGCACCACTTACAAGACGCTGGACGTCATTAGCTGATAATTTACTCGTATACGACTACAGAAATTTAAAAACACAACATGTCATCGCACAAGCACAGTGCTGCGCAAAATAGTAAGTTTTGACTCCTGACAATATTTGTGTTCTGATTTTTCTTATATTAAAATAAGTTTTGAAAACGCCTACCTGTTGTCTACTGTTTTGCAGCATGTTGTATTTTTTTGTTGTTTTTTTTTTTAACAAAATCTTACTATTACTTAATAATGGAAATGCAACATAAATTTATATTTATTGTAAATAGTTAGGTAGCCTTAATAGGCAAGGATTTGCATTCTTTTACAATGATTTGTTACATTCTTTCTTAAAAACTCATACTTTTACAAATTTTGCACAAAATGGATATTTGATGTATATTTTCTACTATTTGCACATATAACTCCATGTGTTGCTGAAATTTTAATTAAAATACTAATTAATTTGTACATTTTAAACATATGTATAAAAATTACAATTGTTGGTTACAATATTGTGCTAATCCAAAGACTTTTATGAGTTAATTTAAAAATAAAGAAAAATAGAAAACTTTTACAAATCAGTTGACGGATTTTGTGGAAAGTTTTCTGATCGCAAAGATGGAATACCTGGTGAAATAAGGTTTTAAGTAGGTCAACTATTTCAAACCAAAATTGGGAATGACTTTTGTGATCGAAGCAACTAGTTATTTCACAATATTCACTCATAAGTAGACGGAATAAACTCAAGTATAGGATAAATCAAATATATTTTACAGGTAGATGTGTGACGATTATGATTTTGCTCTTCTGCTTGATTGTACAACACGTAAATTTCTTGAAAATAAATTAAATTAAAAACAAACCTCTTAAGGCTGGCATTAAAACACAATGTTAGTTCATATTAAATTAAGTTTTAGTTCACATATTTGTTTATTTTTATAACATATTTTCCAAATGTTAGTAAACTTTATAAAAACGTAAAACTCTCTCTTTAGCGGAATGTACTTAACTTTTTGAGATGAATTCAGCATTTTTTTAATTTTCTTTTCTTTTTTTTTTTTTTTGAGTTTGAAGTTAAGAATGACTGCCATAGTTAATATAGCATACAGAAAAGTTTCTACTATGCGTAATCAGCTATTCCACGCACGAGAGAATGTAAAGGCAACAAACGAATTTGAAGAGAAATTGTATAGCAGTATAGATCTTCAAGTGTATTTGAGAGCCTATTTAACTCTACATTAAATTAAACCCTCTTTTATAAAATGTCTAAAATGTAAATGTATAAAATGTGAATGTTAATTGTAATATGTTTTGTAATGTAGTGCAATTTGTACAACGATCAAAACATTAAAGTTGAACTTTAATGATTATTATCATTATTATTGCTTTTTGTTTGAAAGTACGGCTAATTTTTTGAATTTTATTTTTCAATCAAAGAATAATATTATTGATTTGAGTATTGTTTTTCCCCATAATTTAGCAGTTATTTACTATATATTACAATTTTACTCATTTATAAATCTTATAGAAAATTCTATTTATTTATTTATTTATTTATTTGTATAGTGCAAAACTTGGAGGGTTGTTTATGTGGCTTTGAGCGGCTGAAGGTAAAATGGTGAAAATGATTACCTGTGCAATAAAGCTTCAAATCAAATTCTATATAATTTTGCAGAGGCATCTCTACCTCTATAATATCGGGCTGACGAAATTTTTAAATTAAATTTTTTAAATTATGGTCAACAAGTGGATACCTTCATGAAATAATGTAGTCAATTCGCAAAAGTGGATATCAAAGAATTTTCTACAGGTAGACAATCACAAAGATGGCAGTAATAGATTGAAAAATTCAACAAAAACGTCGCATTTAGGTATTTCTTAAATGTTCTGCCCTCTTCAAATATGCTCTTCCAATATTTAGAGGTTTATTTTTTTTTTTTTAAATATCTCCGACTTCAAATATCTTACATATATAGAGGGCTATTTATTCAGTTTCCAAAACCGGTCTGGCAAGGCTGTCAGCTCTTAAATACATGTCATCTGAAGTGCTATTTATTTAGTCAAAGGTTTGCCATTTACGAATATGGATCGTTTCACAACCGCGATGAAGCTCTTTTCTCACTCGGTGGTTCAACACGCAAAATTGTCGCATATGGGGCTCGGAGAACCCAGAAATAATTTTTGGATAGTCACTGCATCCGGATTAACGGACCGTTTGGTGCGCATTATAATTTATCGAAAATGACGCTGGAGGATCCCCCGCATCAACTAATCTAGAGGCGGTCATTTAAATGACATTGTATTTCGAAAATAAGGACAAGGTACAAGCATTATAATGAAATAACAGTTTCATCGAAATCAAAGCTTTATGTGTGTTTTATTTAACTTTAGTTTCGAAACTGAAAAATTGATAACCCTATACAAACATGCATTGCCTGTTTATCCATGAGCTACTTATAAGTAGATCTATACGAGGAGTGTTCAAAAAAGGTGAATTTCCAAATTTCGCGGGCTACGTACATTCGACTTTCGATTATTATTTTTCTTTATGTTGATACACTCGTTTCGAAGATATGTTGATGGTTTTATCCATATAGCATGTTTAGTTTGTTTGTGAGAAGCATAAATAAGATAAGCGTTTTGCGCGTTCTGCGATTTTCTGCTATCGAAATAAATGGATCAAATTTTGTGTAAAAAATAGAATTAAGTGCTCAAAAACACTTTAAATGTTGACAGTGGCATACGGTGAGAGTACTCTAAGTCAAAAAAATGTTTACGAGCCGTACAAGCTTTTCACAGAAGCTCAAGAACATGTGAATGACGACGCTCGCTGAGAGTCTTGAGAAAGTCAAGAGTATTGTTATGGAGAATCATCGAATCACAATTAGAGAAGTTGCTGAAGACGTCGGCGTATCGGTTAGCTCATGCCATGAAATCTTTTCGGAAATTTCGGACAAGAAGCGTGTGGCAGCGAAATTCGTTCCAAAATTGCTAAATTTTCACCATAAACAACGTCGCATTAGCATCGCTCAGAATTGTTGAATGATTTGCTTAGAAGGGTCATAACTGGTGACGAATCATGGGTATATGGTTATGACATCGAAACCAAAGCCCAATAGCTTCAATCAAAGAGTCCAGGAGAGCCAAGACCAAAAAAGCGCGCCAAATTCGATCAAACGTCAAGGTTTTGCTCACTGTTTTCTTCGATTACCATAGCGCAGTGCATCAGGGGTGCTGACCACAAGATCGTACGTTAAATAAGGAGTATTACCTATGCGCCGTTTGCGTGAAAAAGTACGAAAAAACGCCTAGAATTGTGGAGACAAATTCATGGATTTTTATCTTTACTTGTGAGATATTATTTATCCAGAAACAACACCGTTATCATGCCTTACCCAGCGTAATCACCAGATTTGGCCCCCTGCGAATTTTTCCTGTTCCCAAAATTGAACAAACCCATGAAAGTACGGCGTATTTGCGACGATTGAGGAGATAAAACCCGAATCGCTGAGAGTGCTCAAGGACATGCCAAAAATTGCATATCAGAACTGCTTCGGGGAATGAAAAAAACCTGGCACAATTATATTATATTTGAAGGGAATACTTTGAAGGATATAAAATAGAAATTGATGAATAAATAATTATTTTTTGAGAAAAATGAAAATTCGCCTTATTTTTTTAACACACCTCGTATAATATACATATTACGATAAAGCTTTGGACAAGTTTTGCGGTCAAACAAAATAAATCAAATATAATAAAAGTTATTTGCTATAATCTATCTCGCACATATACTCATAAATTTTGACATATTTCACAAATCAACGGAGGAAATAAAAATCGTTTGTAAATGTTCATAAATGAGCAAAATTATAAAATTTAAGAAATAACTATTACATTTCCAGGAAAAAAATGAAAATAGTTACTATTTTTTGATCGAAGAATAAAACTTATCAAATAATCATTATTTCTTGACTGATAAATAAAACACTAAAACGCAAAGAGTGAATTTTGTTTTCCAAATAAAAAATATAACTCAGAAAATAATTATAAATTTTAAATTTTATGCATCCACATAGAAGATATGAACATGAAATTCATATCTTCTATCCCATTCCCATATTACATATATGGGAAATGTTATGGATATATCAAAATAATGGATAAAAATACATGTCGCTGTGGTTTGTAAGTTAGGAATTACAGACACAAATTTGAACTTCAGAATATAGTTCATTTGGTATGGGAGGTACGGACTGGTATAGTATCGATGTAGACTGTTAATGTGTCCACAAATTGATTATTTTATTCTTCTTATTTCCGAATATAAGTTTTGGTAGATCTTTCTTACTTGGCACAGATATAATCGCTACCAGTTTGGCTTTATCTGGAATAGGATTACCTGCAATGGAAAAAAATGTCAGTAAGACATCACATGTAAACATTTTTCAAAATAATTTAAATTATAATGAAAATAATAATTTAAATTATAATGAAAATAATAATTTAAATTATTATAATAAACTACAATTTGTTATTGTCCAAATTAAAATCATTTGGTATCAAGAGAATTTGTAATTTTTTATTGCACACGGTGTTTATGCCCAGAACCCACGTTTGCAAATTCTAAGATATAAATCCAAACTTTATCATCTCCACTGCAATTGAGACGTTTACACGTAAAGTTCTCAATTGTAATGAGATTGAGTGCTTTAGAGTAAACTTTAAGTCGGCTGAGCTATTAGTGAATGTATTTGATTTGGTCAAGTCAGTTCTGATACTCCCCCCATACGTGTAAGACGAGTTTGGCTGCACACATAATCCTGTATTTGATTCAAGGTACAATCTCTAATAAACTTTGGAAACGAAAGCTAATCCCCGCTTTTTTATACTTTTTTAAATCTCTTGAGGTAAGTATATGTCAGAAGTGAACCCGTTCCTGCCGAACCAGACATCCTTATTTTTTGGTCCTTCGAGACGGATTGGATAAGTGTTTTTTAAATGAAAGAATTGTTTCCGTTGCAGAGACTTGTTGTCAAACTTCAACTAAACCCCCCTCGGATAAGTGAGTAGTTAACATCATCGTATTCATCACATTTGGATTTACATCAGCAAGTACATTTTTACGATATTTAGAGGTATGTTAACAGTCAAATTATAATAAAAGCCAGTTCGATTTTGTTGTTGCAAAAACCACATCGAAAGTCTACAATTATACGGTAAAGAATGTTGTGAAACTAACGAGTGCAAATATCCCATCTGATGTAACAACGAAATCCACATTATCATTACATTAAATTTTACGATATCGTGCGCTGAGCATTGAGAAAGTTAAAGTAATTCTGCTGTGCTGAGTTCAAAGTTCGTGTTCTCTCTGTCTCCTATTAAAACTGCTACATTTAACTAACAATTCACTAATGTTCGAGACACTGTAATTCACGTCCACTGAGATATTTATGTTATATTCGCGATCAGGGCGTAAGTAATTAACAGCAAATATAACATCACTGAGTGAATAGAGTAATAAAGTGTTGAACAGTGATATATACAACTCATTCGCTGTTGTCAAATATGTAACATTAATAGCTGAACAACTCTTTTTAATATTCACAACTCTTATACTCTCACGAGAACTGTTAGTAAAAGTCACTGTAAGTGACAGTGGCTTTATGTTATTGCTTTCTGTAGCTAGACAAATGTTGTTCGCTATCATCATAAGAGAAGTTAAACACAAAATTCATTGTAAGAGAACACTAGCATTGTTTATCACAACACCATATAATGCTTTAAGATATTATAGTGTGTTCTTTCACTGTGGTCAACATCAATACACGTAACTATACTAATTGGTTTTTTAAAATCTCTTATACTCACATTAAATGTGGCCCAGAATTAGGATTCTCAGTAAGTTTTTTTTAACATTATCTAGCATTATTGATATTCATCGGAGGTAACATTGTTTCCGGATAATAAATACAAATACAATTCTAACAAATAAATAAATTACATAAAAACAACATTCAAAAACACATTAGTTACGAAAGATATGATACATTAATTGTGAGGTAAACCTCAAATATTTACCCAACTAGCCAGTGCAAATTTTTTCGTAAAATTCGAATTTGAATTTATTAAACTAACTATTGTATGGGACAATTTATACCTAATTCTTTCACTACTCTGAATTGTTTTCTTAACAGTTTACTGTATTCAACAATTATTGATATTATTTTTCTATACTTTGCACATTTCCAACACATCCCAGTACGGAATCCTAATGAGTTTTAACACACAGATTTAATCCGCGTACAGATTTACGATCTCTGATTTCTCGCACTTGTTTGAAAATAACTATTAAATATTTTTTTTATTTGTGTTGAATTTGTTTATTGAGTATCGGCTTAGAGGTACATTCTATTCAACTGAATAAATTTACTATATCGCATTCTCTGTCCTTATTGGCGTAATAACATATCGTTAAATTTTTATTGATTTTTCGATACCGATCATCGTTTTCTATATATAACGTTTTCGGAGAAATCTTATTAAAGGCATTATTATTAAGAGTAAACTATTTGACATCAGATCATGTCTAATCTGCAGAAATTTATCCGATCTTCTGAGCGCGCCGTCCAATTCTACCAATATTTCGACGTTATTTCCGAATCCGACCACTCGATTTATACGCTTAAAATTCAGAAGGATGAAATTATATACTACTGAAACTCCCTTCGCTCGGCATATGACCGTGTACTTGCGAAAAACGTATCAGAAGAGGAGGACGTAGATCTCGAAAGTGTTCGGAAAAAGTTTAATGCGGCTTACGATGCCTACTTAAAGTGCATATCTAAGACAAATGAGATGGTAGACAAACCTAGTTGTAGGTCAGAAGATGCATCTAAGACTAAATGGAAAGACTCTGATTATTTTCTAACAGCACGATTCCATACTTTGGAGTCGGTTGCTGATATTAGAGCTTCGGTAGCTACAACTGCCACCAAAGCGATTGAAACGAAACATAACCATCGCAATGTTGGAAAACTGAACGCTTACCACACTCAAAGCGTCAATGCGACAAAGCAATGCGTTCTTTGCGATGATTCTCATCCGCTACGTTTGTGTTCCGTTTTCTTAAGAATGTCTGTTGAAGATAGATACGCAATCGTCAAAGAGCAGAAACGATGCACAAATTGTTTGGCAACTTCACACGAATTTAGAAAATGTTGAAATCAGTGCGTTTGCCCAATTTGTCGCTTGAATCATCATTTCCTGCTGCATCTATCAAATATTTCGACGTCTACAGCACAATGTATTGGAGATTCTGGAAAGTTAACCAGTGAAGCATCGTCTTTAAGCCCGGTAACAGTGGGCCGCCCCTCCTTTCCAGAGTTCAACCCCTCTTTCATGACTTCAACGAGCCATATTCGTCAAACTCATTCCACACATATACAGTCCACGCCATATCAAAGGATTCTTCCTCGCGTTAATCCCATTGATGATCCTTATTATTTTGAGTTGAACACAACCGCATTCGGTGTCAACTGTACTCCCTATCTGGCCACTAGAGTGCTGCTAGGACTATCTACGCAATGTGAGCCAGAAACCCCCGTTGTTTCTGATATTCTCAGAAATTTTATGTACGTCGACGACGTCTTATGGTGATCAAACGATCTTTCCGAAACCATTGCTGCTAAACATCACCTCGTAAATGTTTTGTCTTCAGCTGGATTCTCCCTAAGAAAATGGACATCCAAGCATGAGCCTCTATTACAAGGTATCCCCCCAGAATAGTTACTTGGCACAGAGTACCTTAAATTATCTGATACAAGCACCACCCAAACGCTTGGTCTACGATGGAACTCTGGAAGTGACTATGTCTATTTTAAGCCCCGCAAGAACTTTGTTCAAAATGCTTCTTCTAAGTGCATGGTATTACCTCAAATAGCAATGCTATTTGATCCCGCCGGTTGACTTGCCCCTAAAATTATAGTTGCAAAAATCATTATGCAACAAATCTGGAAAGACGAAACGGATTGGGATGAAATCCTCAAAGCTGAAACTTTTATACAATGCCAGAAGTTTCTCGACTATTACCCCGTCATCGAGAACATTAGAATACCCCGCTATGTCGAGTACGACTCCTCGTGCAGTGTAGAGTTTCACGATGCCTCTGAAAAGGCTTACGCAGCCCCACTATATATGTATGTTAGAGTGAGAACGGCTAATGGCCGTATTCGCTCACATTTGTTGATTGCCAAACCAAAGGTTGTTCCCGTCAAATTTGTGACATTGCCCCGAAAACAACTATGAGGTGCCGAACTAATGACACGTATGATCAACTATTTACGAATTGATCTAAAACTTTCCGTGCATAACTTGTTCCTGTGGACGAATTCCACTATCGTACTCGAGTGGCTACGAAAACCTCCATGCGTATGGAGTATTTTTGTGGTCAATCAAGGAGCCTCAATTGTTGACAAGACAATCCTGCTGATCTGGCCTCTTGTGGTATCACAGCACAGGAACTCATGGTTGCCGATCTGTGGTGGCACGGACCACCCTGGCTAAATCTACCAAAATCCCACTGGCCAACATGTTTAAACACTAGGGAAACTGGAGAAGAGCTGCGGCCCGTCAAGACGCACCTCAACAAATTATCAAAGGATATTTTGCCTCGGTTCTCCGATTTTTCTCACGCTCTATGTTATATTAGTTATATATTTCACTTTTATCATCTAGTCCATCCGTTGCATAGAGAAACAGTGCGACATACCACTCATGAGTTACCCCTATCAGAGCTAAAGTTCGTAGGAACTCGACTCACGAGGTTATGTCAACAAACACACTTCCCAGAATATGTAAATCTTTTCCGCGGACTACAATTGCCTCGAGACAGCAATTTACTATCCCTTGACCCTTTTAAAGATTCGGATGACCTTATGAGGTCGAATGGTCGACTTCCGTATGCCTCTATACTTTCATATAATTAAAAGTGTCTTAAAATTCTTCCCTATTCAGGACTACTAGGCCAATTGCTAAACTTGTTCTGCTCCCTAATCATGGACAATAATCCCAATATTCTATATTTACAGTACAAAATGTCCACTCCTCTAAGACGTATCAGGACAAACCGGAGAGACGACGACAAGAAATCTACCCCAGAACAACCACGAACATCATTAGCCATCGAACAGAGAAGCCACATGGACTGCAAATATTGCAAAAAAAAAAAACCATCCGCTACGGAAATGTTTTCGATTTCGACGACTATCTGGCGTTAAAAGACTCAAAATGGCTCGAAAATTTCGCTACTATACTAATTGTCTAGCGCACTCGCATCTTTTACGCAATTGCAGAAGCCATGAGAGATGCAAAATATGTTTCGCCAGACATCATACCCCTCTTCATGACGGTAACTTCGGAAATCAAACCGAGAAACTACACCGAAAACGGTTCCGGAAAGCGGGCAACGCCAAACGAAGTAATATGAAAGTATCCACAGAATCTTCTGCTGCTTCCCGATCAGCGACTATCTCCATCAACGTTAATTCCACATCATAAAGAGGAGAATTAAAACAAATTCCGTCTAAAATGAATTATATTATTATTATTATTATTATACTATTTTATTCACAGGAACTTAATAGCAAAATGAATTGAAATTGTTAAATTTTTTTTAATTTTAAATTTGCGCCTATTGTTTGTTTAGCTCACAATCGTATAACCCTTAAATTTCTGGCTAAATTATTACAAGACTTTCCAGTACTGCAAGGGGGGCGGCATGTTTACGTACGTAAGTTTTCCTTATCCTGATAGTTCAGTGTAATAAAGCAGTCTTCTAACTCTCGCCCAAGTATCAGTACTCATTTTACATTCGATATATAAACTACTTATTTGAAGTTTAGAGTCCCTGCTTGGTAAAAGAAACTCCATTTTGTGAACCCCAGAAATATGAGGTAAAACCTTGCCAATAAATATAATTCATTGGATTATAAATTCTTTAACCCCCCGTTTTTCTCATTTTCTTTCATATGAAATGAAAACACCGTCCGATCAACCCCCCGTATTAACACACGGGGCTAAATATTAAAGCGGATCCTATTTATTCTAGAAGGCGTTCAGGCTGTTCACCGTATCTTACATTTATAAATGATTTTCCTTAAGATTTTTGTACGATAAGAAAGATGTGGCAAAACGTTTCGAATTTAATAAATTTCAGTTTATATAATTGAAGTTAGTAGGTATAATGTGTAACTACCAAAATTAATAAATATTATTAACTTGATAGCATGTTGATCTGTAAATAACGATAATAATAGTAAATAAATAAGAAACGGACTAAGTATATCTATATAATAGTATACTACATATAAGATGGCATTATTGATAGGCTCACTTATATACTTATATACGTATATTTTTGTTGAAAAATGATATGCGTCCATATATTTTTGCATAAAAAGTAGACGCCACATACAGTTCTCTTGCAATGAAACTAAATATTTTCTATTGCGCAACTTCGGTATGTATTATGGCATATATTATTCGAATATAAAAAAAGAGTGTGCAGCTGTGGAGAAGATTTTAAGACCCTACGTACTATAAAAAGGAAAAACATTTCAGAATATCTTAAGACGATGATATCGAGTATCGAGTAATTTTATCGCAGTCAACATTTCAGCCCCTGTTTCGGGGTTGAAATTCTACAAAACTGCTAGACTCTTCCGATACTTACTTATTTACTTGCAAGTTTAATTTGGAATTGCTGCATTGTAGTTAAAACTCTCCTTCCGGTGCACTGGACGAACAGAACTAAAGGAATACACAAATCCCATAAAAAATTTTGGATTTGATGAAAACAAATTTTAGCCTAATTCGCGCTAAAGTTGGCCTGCCATAATATTCAATATGGTTTCACATAATTAGTGATTGTGGGACGGTTAGCCCCTTTAATTTACGTATGTGCTCCATACAAACGGTCAAACCTCAATGTATCGTCTTTCTTATAACTTTTGAAATGTCTACATGAACCGAACGGAACTTTGTATATTCTAAATTTATTGCATATTCAAGTTTGGGACTGAAAGTCTGCCTTAATATTTTATGGAGCATAACGCAACTTACGAATCAGAGGTCATTTTGCTGTTATTTTATTGTACGCGCCCACTAAAGCCTAAGACAATATTTTTTCCACTCCTGCTCCGTCTTTGAACGCAATAATGCCATCTTAAAGACTTCTACGAACCTTTTTCAGAAGATTGAACCATGCCTGTCTGTCTGACCGACTGGTGGACACGCTAACTTGAGTATATATTTTTTGTTCCTATGGAATTTTTGCCAACAAATCATTCTTAACAAATCATTCAAAATATATCATTGAAATGTGTACTCGATTTCGCATTATAATGTTTTGCCGCCCTCTCCATTATGACTGAAACGGGAAGAGTTAATCCAGCTAGTTTCGGGAACACATTTAAAAATTGATTATAAAATCAAAAGTTTAAAGTTTATTTACATTTGTGTGGTGAGTACAATCTGCACTTGGGCAACCTAACCCACATCTTCGATTATGTTAAGTTATAAAATTATAATGGTGAGCTAAATTTTAGATGATTTAGTAGGCGAAAACCCCCTGTTGCTCAAATTCGTTATTTTGTGTGCGAGCTACCAGAATCATGGTTGTCTCTTCCGGTTACCACATGCAAATTTTTGCTGGAGTCGTGAATACGCTAAAATTGTTAAGGTAAAACAGAGCAATCTAATATGAACGACATTTATGGTTCCGCATTGGAGATACTTGAAAATGGGGTGATCAACTACTCAATTTTTCCAAAAAAAGAAAAAGAAGAAGATACCATTTCCTTTTTAGATTTTCAGACATTTTAAGAAACCGATTTAACTGCTATTGTTGGTATTTATAGAACTCATCCTCAGAGTACAAAAAAAAAATACTTTTATGTAATAAAATAGGGAACAATAACAAAATATTTTTGAACAGTGGTTTTCTAGATTGTTAAATTCATATCGTAGTATGTGACACTTTTTTCAAAAAAGAATATTTACTACAAATTTAATTTACTATTACATGTTTGCTAACTATAGTAAATATTCGTATGAGCATCAAGAATTTTATACTCTGCCTGTTCATAATAGAAATATTAGCTGAGTGATCATTATTGTTACTAATATTGTAATTACGTCATTTGCAGAATATTTTCAACTTTTCTTTACAAAATCCATCATGGGAATGTCAGAATTAGGGTTAACTGAGAACTGTATTTTAAACTTCATATACATCAAATAATTTTCAAAATTGGCATAACCAAACGATGTGCTAGTGGCGACAAAGATGTATGAAAATTTATAACATCCCCATGAGTTCAAGAATATATTTAAAACATTGCTGACAGAAAACCAATTATCCGTAATCGAACGTTGTCCTAAACCGAAAACGGAAAAAGCGGTGGTTCTTCTAATTTTGCTGAATAACTTTTGTGGTTTTTAAGTGACTGAGACAATTCATGTTCAAAAATATGATTGTAATCACTCTTGATGCCAGAGCTTTTACATGATATATTATTTTAAATGAAATAAGTGTTTTAAACGCCACGAAATACCACAGAATTGGTTTTTTATTTCTTGATTGATGATGATTGTGCACTCTCTTATGAAAGTCCATCGGCAATTTGCGACGAATAAATTCGTTTCAACTGTTGAATTCCATAAATTGCGAAATAGTTAATTAAAACTGAAGGAAATATGTATGTGAACATTTTTATTTTTTGTCGGCATCTACAATTTTTATTTCGCATTGAATTTCGTCACCACCATACAACCCGATAAATTTGGTTAAAGGCATCTACATTTATAATGTTAGGTATCTACATTTATATAATATAAAAGCCTGTTAATTTTACACAACAAATCAAGTGTTTCTGGCTTTCGTCAAATTCGAAATAGAAATGATTGCTCTTCACAGCCATTAACGCACGACAGCTAAGATCTAAGCGGACCAACAAAAATTCAGATATGTGCCGCTGACTGATTTCATTTTTTAACCTTCTGAAGAAGCTACTTGATTTAATGAAATCAAATCAAACGTTAGTATAAGCGACCTCGACTTACGTATTCGATTTCGCACCGAAAACAAATGTACTCACATTAACAAATACAGCCTATAAGAAGCCTTGTTTTTGAAATTTAGTTTTTGGTTTTTGTTTCGTCGGATTTGTTCGCTTGATTAGTAAACTTATCATTGGTTGTTTTGGTGCAAAATTAGATTAAAAGCAAACAATATATTTGTTACCTATTGAAATAGCAAACAATATATTACGGGAATAAAATTTCTAAATCTAATAAATGAATTCCCTGATACCTGCGTACAAAAATCAAGTAAAGAAAAGTTTCTTCATTGTTTAGATTACTTAAATAACCATCACTATGTAAATAAACAGTTGTTTTGGTGAACATCCATTTATGTATATAAAATAGTTGCGTTACTGACTGACTGGTCATCGCCCAGACCAAACAACTAAAACTAGAATTACAAAAATTGGGATGTACATACAAGGGGTTGTATAGCATAGACACGAGGTAAGAAGCGGTATCAGGACAAACTTGATACCATCGCCCTGCCCAAACGGCTAAAGAGAGAATCATGTAATTTGATGTCTTCTTTTCGAAATTCACATATTAAATTCGTAGCGCAAAAAGGGACATATTCATTCAATTCATATTTTTAGAGGGTGCAGTAAGAAAAAAACAGTTCTAAAATTGTACCATAACCAAGAACGAAAGTACGAAGCTAGAATCTTAAAACTGGGTAGGCAGAAAATGGGAAGGACGGAATGAAAAAATTATATTTTTACGGGGGGAAAAAGTATATTTTCCAAAATCCTTACCTCCGGGCATCAAACAAATAATAAATTACACAAAAGTGACGTATTGAGCAGGAACAAACAACTGAATGAGTCGTTAAGCTGAGAATGTTTATTTCTCTGTCAAGGCATGCAGGTGATAAAGGGGCAAGTTCAAACTTTCATGGATAAAACGGAGAATAAAGAGGGCAGTAGTGGGACCAGCCCATAAAAAATGTCTGAATCTAAAATCATCAGTGCACTACTCTTAAGTTTTAGTAGCACGATGATAAAAGATATTTTAAAATTTTCTGATTTTAAAATATAAAGAAAAAAGCCAGCCCGCCTGAAGGCAAAGAGCAGAAGCTGAAATCAGGAAATTAGAATACGTGATGGAACGCATAATTCTTATTTAAAAAATTAAAATTTCCGAATTCGAAGAGGAAATAAACAAACTGGAGGAGCATACTCCTTTTGCAGGTCTATCCACACTCTAAAAATTAATCTTACGAAACCGAAATCGAAAAATTATTAAAATGGTATTGCCGGTCAGAACAAATGGATAAACTTAAGATCATAAAAATTAGTGGTCTCATCTATCTTAAAGGTCAGCCACAAAGTAAAAATTTAACTTTGCAACTTTCGTACGTTCAGGAAGTACAAAACCCAAAGCAAATAATTGGACATTTATTGACGTAAATGGGGGTGTCCACTCTCTTTACAGCATAGGCGCGCGAGGGGTTGAGTGTAAATAAATATAGAAACATGACAAAAACAGTATCATTGTTTATAAAAAAAGGTCTGAAGCCGCAATCATGAACTTTGTGTGTATACTGTTGAATACCCTACGTTTATAGTGTAGAAGCGATCAAAAGTGAATTTTTCAAAATCCTTACTTTTAAAATGTAAAACAAAAGAGAATGGTTTGAATCATCAAATTGGGTGTGTAAATTCACATACCGATACAGGATTTTTAAAAATTAGAATCCTCAGAGGATAAAAATTAAGGAATCAGGACAAATGTAAAACCATTGCCCAATCAGTGCAAATATTTATTAACAATTAATGCAATTATGGAAATACTATGTAGGCATAACATAACATAACATAAACTGCACAACTGTACCTATAATACATGGACCCAAATGACAGAAACTTTAGAAACAGAAACAGGATACCATGAAAATACTCGTGTTAACTTTCGAATTTGGGAAGAAAATAAATAAGACAACAGTTGAACCAGACTGCATTTGAAGGCCGAGAATGAAAAGTTCAAAGTTAAGGCTACCACGCTTCTCACTGTCTGTTCATATTAACGGATTTCAGGAAACGATGCCTTCGTTTGCAGATTACTGGAAGCTAGACTACTAGAAGCTTAACCAGATATGGATAAACATGTTGCATTTCGCTGGTGAAACATTTGAAATCAGTATCATGAAAATTGGCAAACAGACTCCCCCGTCAGTGTTACAGTCTGGAATTACGCACGCGAAGTAGCGGGCACTTGCTATTATGAGTAAGTCCCTTAACGTTTAATCTCCGTCAGCCATCGCAAGAATGAATGCAAGTCATTCAAAAATAAACAGACTTTTTCATAATTTTTATCATGGAAATTTAGAAATCTGTAACGGAACCTTCTTGCAAGCAACATTAATCATGCCATTGACTTCGGAGTCGAGGCAGATAAATCAGTCCTTAAGTTAATGGGGGCAAATTATTATTATTATTTTTTTTTTTTTTTTGTATTTTCCTACTACACATCTTCCCTGTTTCTTTCTCAGTGGTGAAGGAGACTGCAGTAATATCCCGATGTTATTAACCGATGATGCCATATCATCACATAGTAATGCTTATGTCGCTTTTGTTCAAGAATTTACCTGTCGTGCGCAATGCAGACATTATTATTTTCATAAGTACGTCGAAGAGAATTTTGCCTCCCTTTAAAACTTGTATGCTTTGTACTGTCGTAAAATAACTTGCGAATTACGGAGAAATACCAATTTCAGGCATGACTCCTGCGTAATTTTGGCAGCAGCCATCGGCGTTTCCAGCTTTGTTATTTTTAAACAGCACCATTGCTCTGCCGATCTCATTTTTGCCAGAAGGCAGGCGATCTAGGGTTTACTGCATAACTGGTAACAGCGTTGATTTCCCACATTATCTTCAAAGGGAGAAATCTGTTTTTTTTTTCAAATTTGTTATGTTCTTTTAACATGCTGTCTGGATAACCGTTCCTTTAAGCACGCAGTAAATTCATTGTCATAAATGCATCATCAGTTTTCCTGGGTGAACAATGATTTTACCTCGAAGAAAAACGGGTAGAAATCTTGAATCTTCGCAGCTACTGATCCGACCGAAATAACACGTACATTATGGAAAATTCGTAGAAGAAGACATAACCCTTCGGAACGTATACTTTCTGAACACGCCATAAATTTTGTACTTTCGTTTAAAACACTTATTTTTTTATTATTTAATATTGTTTTAAGTTCAAACCCCTTTATTGTAAAGAGCAAAAAGTCTGTAAAACTATTGCCTACTGCCTACTACTACTAACTTCGGAATAACGGTCAATGCGATTGGGGGATGCCAGAGGAGTGGAACTGATATAGTTCCATTGCAACCATCGACCACGAATTAGTAAAATGCTACGGTGGACCGCTACTGCATTTACTGCAATTGAATGGAAGGTGTAAAGGAGTATATGGGTTAAATGTAAATGTAAATTAGACAATTTACATAGCAAGTCACATTATCGACGGGACTACCCGATCGCTATTTTCACATTTTGCTAAATATTATATCAATTGCCATCGAAGCAAATCTAAGTTAATGAAATCTACGCAGTAGGGTTAAAGGAAGAAATTTACATTTCGCATGATATTGCATTCCATTCTCATTCTTAGAACTAAGTTTATCAAATACATAGCGTGTGTCAAATTTGGTTGAATTCAATTTAACTCCTTGAAAAATATACGAGGTGCCGAATTTTCAAATTTCGCGGATTTAGATTATTATTTGTTTTATGTTTGTACACTCGTCTCGAAGATATCTTGACGGTTTTATCCATATAGCATGTTTAGTTTGTTTGTGAGTGTCATAAATACAAGTGTTTAGCGTGTTTGGCGATTCGGTTTTTATCTCCTCAATTGCCGTAAAACGCCGTCCTTTCATGGGTCCCTTCAATCATGGGAACAGGAAAAAGTCGCAGGAGACCAAACCTGGTGGTCCAAATAACGGTGTTGTTTTTGGACAAATAATCTCTCACAAGCAAAGATAAGTGAGCAGATGTATTTTCATGATGCAAAAGCCTTGAATTGTATTGCTCCACGTAAACGGCGCATAAGCTCAGGGTAAACCTGGTAAAAACTCCTGATGCACCACGCCATGGTAATCAAGGAAAACAGTGAGCAACACCGTGACATTTGATCGAATTTGGCGCGCTTTTTTTGGTCTTGGCTCTCCTGGACTCTTTGATTGGAGCGATTGGGCTTTGGTTTCGATGTCATAACCATATACCCATGATTCGTCACCAGTTATGACCCTTCTAAGCAAATCTGGATCATCGTTGACGTCATTCAAAAATTCTGAGCGATGCTCATGCGACGTTGTTTTTGGTGGAAATTTTGCAATTTTCCAAAAGGATTGACATGAGCCAATCGATATGTCGACATCCTCAAAAACTTTTATAATTGTGATTCGAGGATTATCCATAACAATTTTCTTCACTTTCTCAACACTCTCAGCGAGCGTCGTCATTCACATCTTCTCGAGTTCTCTGAAAAGCTTGTACGGCTCGTAAACATTTTTTTGACTCAGAGTACTCTCACCGTATGCCACTGTCAACATTTAAAGTGTTTTTGAGCACTAAATTTCATTTTTACACAAAATTTGATGCAATTTCTTTGACCAATTTTTTTCAATAGCAGAAAATCGCCAAACACGCAAAACACTTGTCTTATGTATGCCTCTCACAAACAAACTAATGTGGATAAAACCGTCAACATATCTTCGAGACGAGTATACCAATATAAAAAAAAATATATAATAATAATCAAAAGTCGATTGCGCGTAGCCCGCGAAATTGGAAGATTCGTCTGGTTTTTTGAACACATCTCGTAATTTAAAGCTAAGAATGACATAATAGAAAAAGATTAATTTCGCATAATCGATCAATTTATGTTGGAGATACCAGAAGGGGTAGGTCGGCATAGAACATTTACAATCCCCGGTCTGACAGAATATTAAAATGTGTAAGTTTTAGAAAGCTTCATAAAAATTTACCGCTTTATTGTGTAGCTCAAATCATCATTAAATAAGTTTGGTCCAAAGTAATTGGTTCTTCAAGCAGGCACAATTTGGCAGTGATTGCCAGCAATTAAGTCAAGATTGAGGGGGAAAAAATTATCTAAGATCATTTTATGCTGTTACTGCAAAAAGCACCCTGCTTGAAATTTTTAACGACCACGTCTTATCAACAATTAGAATTATAAGAATGGGATATGTTGCTACTGGTCGGGATAGATAAATGCCATGGTACAAAACAAAAAAAAAAAAACAAAAAAAAACAAATTCCCTTACTTCCCATGAATGAGAAACCTTTTTCCACTCAGTCCACATTCAGATCCACTCAAGGGGACCTTAACCATTTATTAGACTTTTCGGTTACCCGATTAGTGTCCGTTAGACACATCGAGGTTACCCCCGGTTAAATAATGATAGGTGGTTGTGTGTGGAGTTGAACTCAGTTTGAAATTGGCGGTAGTCGATCACTTTGTAAGGACACTTTACAAAAACGGTATAAGAATTAAAAAAAGGATTTTTTACTGGCCAATCCGAATAGATGTTATATACATGTATGTATGAAAAGGGACCGACTTTGGCATGCTCATTCGTTTGACCGTAAGTCACAATGATGTCTTCTGCACTGTGACCTATAAGTGGGAAAATTGGTATACCCCCACACTCCCCTGAGGTTTTCCTGATGTTTCTAATATTTATTCATTAATTAAAAACTAATTAAAACTACAAGCTTGAAGGAATAACTCTAAATTGTCTGGCTGTGAATTTATACATCTTCGACGATCAAATATTGTCAAATGTAGAAAAATTGACACAGAATGAAACAACTTCACCTCCGGAAAAATTGAGGCATTTCCAATAAAGCTTTAAGTTGGTCAAAATCCAAGTGGGAATAGAAAAGGATAGATACTGTTCGTAAAATTTGTAATGATAACTCTCTAATTGAGAAACATTTTATCGGATATTTAGCTGTGAAAACGATCGATACGTGCTGGTAGATCAAATTTCATATGATGTTCACACAGCTTACGACCTACATAGTTCATATTTGGATAAAATGAAACAAATGGTATACATTTTTGAGTGCCGGACAAACAATCGTTATCGTATTTTTAATGTTCTTATCGTAATATTGACTGATCTATTCCTATAACTTTGCAAATGTGAATTTTTTTTTTTGTCAAACTTTAACTGTGGCGTTAGGATACTCTTTTCTTAAAAATGTCACATCCAGCAATGTGCGTGGCTTATAATTTGTTTGTTTAAAGCTTGATTAATGCGTGCATGTGATTAAACCGAAGATCAACCACGTAAACATGAGTGTACGTGAAAAAAAAATTATCTCGTGCGTGTTCTTGCGTGAGGAACATCTTCACTATTACATACATTTTCTATTCGGGCCGTTCATATGTGTGTCTCTGTGCTACAAAACTATAATTATTGTTGTTTGCTCTTTCTTTAAATAGGAAAAAATTCTCTTTTCTCTCCATTTTGTATTTCACTTACAATTTTATGTATGTCCCAATCCTATAATGTATCTTCATAAATATTTACACGTAAATTCGGATGAAAAATCGGAATAAATAAATTTTAAATTTTTTTAAATAAATTTTACTTATTACTTGTACATATTTTAAAAACTGATTTTGTAGAAAAACTTACGACATCATTTTCCTTACAATTAATGTACTACATTTCCAGTCCCTGGTCCAATTTTACATGGTTATTATGTACAATTTCCAAATGCAGTTTTTCATTTTTGAGCAAAATTATTAACAACAATAACAAAATGTGACAAAACCCGAAAATTGAAATAAACGTAATTTGTTACTTTTAGTCATGATTTTCAGTGAGTCAATTTTTCAAAGTTTTGTACTGGAGCAACCAAATATCTTTTCTAGGGTAATTTGGTGGGTTGAATTCGAATCTGAAATTAGTTCTTCTCTATCACGTCAGGTTTTCAAGATACAAAGAAATGGTTTTGGTTTTATGTTGTTTTGTTTTTTACGTAAAAAAAATCATTAGTTTATTTAAAAATCAATGAATTTAAATGTGAATGGCTTTATTTGTAACGTCGTTTATATTTTGTTGGTTCGGTTCAATTTTTATCAAATTTTTGTGATCACGCTCCCCTTGTTCGTCGCTTACTGCACCTAGGTTTTGTGGAAAAAAAATCTAAATGCGAATGAAGAAAAGGCATTTTGAGTGACATTCGTGCACCTAATTCGTGATAATTTTTCAATAATTCAGGAACAATTTGTCCTTAATTTTCATTCTTATTGTTTCCAAGAAAACTGTTTACGATGCTCTTGAAAGATTTCAGGCTGCTTATTCTTTCTCAATAAACATTGTGAAAATGTCATCATTCAATAGCTTCCTGCCTTCTTTGATTTTAGCATATGAAATTTTAGGAGAAACTGCTAATAGATATTTAAATGCTGCACCATCTTTGTCCAGAGTTTTGACAAAGTTCTTAAAAAAGCCCAATTTTATGTGCAGCGGAGGAAGAATAACGTTATTTGGATCAATTAATGGTTTATTTGAAATGTTTTGTTTTCCTGGTGAATACTCAGTTCTTTTCGTCTACTCTGTTCTGACGTAATGATGACATGTAGCGCGACTATCCCATAGAAAAAAGAAACAACAATATTTTATGAAACCTCCTTCCATAGCAATCAATAAACCAATGACCTGAAACAGATTAATTTACAGATATTTACGATGGTCTATACTATAGATCCAAAGAAATTTAAATCACATACATTAGGTTCACCACAGATCTTCCACTTATTATCGTTGTATTTGAGTAATGTCAAAATTTCAGTCATTGCTTCGTAATTTTTCTTTGTATTAGCGGCATGAGCAATTGGTATGGATGGTTTTTCATTCCCATTATGCAAAAGAAGAACCTTGCAAGACCATTCAGCTCACCTTGATTTACTAAATGGCGTTCATCATCAGTCTTGTACAAACTACCACTGCTGGTGAAAGATGTTTCGGATTCACTGCTCGTAGCACTGGCAATGGATCATTTGGTGGACGTTAAACTGGTTTGGAAACCAATTGGACATTCGCTTAAGTAATATCTTGTCTATTTTTTCATATTGAATCCAGCAACTTTTGTTAAATAGAAATAATAATCGGTTTGGTGGTTACTTGACACTCCACAAAGTACTGGAATTGGAAAATCGAAACAGTTCTGCAACTATTGCAAAACATTGAATTCAGCGCACTTAGATTAGATAAGAAACAGTCAACAGTCTGTAGTCCCAGATTTGTAGACCATTGCAATATTTGATTACCGTGAGCATGACTGAAAATTCACTGACGCGCATGAGTTACGGTACCGTCCATAACACCCTAACATAATTCCATAGAATTGAACTCCCTTCCACTATTAATACTTGTGTGAACCCTTTCAATGCATTTCCTGCCATAAGCTGAAGAGATAAATTACAATAATTATAATAATATTATATTATTAATTATAATATAATAATCTGCTTTTGGTCAAAGAATATGACTGCCTTACTTTTACAATTTCTTTAGGTTAAATAAAAAATAAATGCTTACTTTATAAAAACCAATTCTAAAGAGTTGTTGGCAAAAATAACTTAAAATTGATTTCCCAGAATTGTGTACAATTGACAAACATTGACAACAGCAAGAATTGTTAACAAATGCATTCTGTTTCCGGTTTTAACAGTTTATTGATCTAAATAATTTTATAATTGTTTCGGAAGGCTATTTTGTTCGGAAGGCTATTGTGAAATTTCCAGTTATAATTCACAATTTATGCCCTCCTCTCATACGTAATTTATCGAGTTCCCGTTTTCAGTTGAAAAATCATATTTTTTTGGATAAGTAATTCTCTTATACCACGTAAAAATTATTAGTAACTTGTTAGATATCCTACAAGTTACTAATAATTTTTACGACAGTCGTTTTTCTATTTTCTTTGCTAATTTTGATCCATTCCCCATAACAATTTTTTTTTACCTTTGGTGTTATGACATATTTCCACAAATGATCGCTGGGGTTCAGGACCGGTCACTGAGGAAAGGAAGTCCTTTGATGTTTAGCGCTATGTAAGTGCAACTTCACATTTCTTGTGTTTTAAGGCCCATCTCTATTTTCATTTCGGCGCAATCTGTCATAGACTGAAATTAATTTAACTGAAATCACTATTTTATCGTTTTGTTGTTTAATGTCGATTAACACTTTTACGTCGTAAACTTCGTCTCAGTGTATGTGTAGGAATATTTTTTCCGCTACAAAGCGTTGCCATACTGCACTTCTCCGTTGAGATAGGATGTGGCAAAAAGTTTAGAACTTGACAGACATATCAAAAATAAGGTAGGCTGTTCGACAAATCGATGTTACTAAATTGTTAAACACGCTTATTTATTTATTTATTTATCACTATTATTATTATTATTATTCCCACGCCTCTATCCCCCCCAGATACCGCGCGAGCTGGGGTCCATTTATAGCTGAACATGACGGTGGACTCGGCCACAAGTCACTTCAGCACTGTTGTGTCCATTATTAATATTTATAATTTTTTTTTCTCCTTGTCACATTCTCGTCATATCTTGTCACATTTCAGCATTATTCACATTCATACATTACCCCAGGAATGTTCTCATTATCCTGCATGTATCAAGCACTACCGATTTACACATATCGTGCAAGTGCCCAGATAGTCCCAACTCACTCACATGCTGAGACACGGAATTCACCACTATTCCAGTGCTTGAGATCACTATCGGTATAATCTCCACCCGTCGCAGATGCTCCCGTTGTTTAATCTCAAACGCCAAATCTGTATATTTGGAAATTTTCTTCGCAATTGTACGATTAACATTTTCGGAAAGTGGCACTGCGACATCAACAAGATATCCCACCTTTCCGCGCTTGTCTATCCAAACGATATCCGGTCTATTGGCGATAACAGTCCTATCAGTTGAAATTGTACGATCCCAGTACAATTTATATTCCGTACTCAACAGAACCTCCTCAGGGTGATAAATATAATGAGGAAACCTTTCCTCCACAAAACCACTTCTAATTGCAAGAATTTGATGAATTACCCTTGCCACATTGTTATGCTTCCTTAGATATGCAGTACTGGCCATTACGGAGCAGCCGTTAATTATATGGTCTGTAGTTTCCGGAGCCTGGCCACATCTTCGACATCTGTTATCAACATCTTCATGTAGAATAACTCGTCGATAATATCTAGAGTGGATTATTCCATCCTGTATTGCCATTAAGAAAGCCTCTGTTTCCGGAAATAGTTGCCCATACTGAAAACAGATTGTAGACGCATTTCTGTCCACGTTGTCCACTTGAAATTGGTGTGGAAATCTGCCATGTATAGCCTTGCGTTTCCATTGCTCCACAATATCGGCATCGCTACTTATACTTTCTAGAGGATTGTATTGCGGTGTAGAAAGTTTGAGCTGTGTGTAGTTTTCGTCCAAGTTTACCAAAACAGAATATTGTTCGATCTCCGCTGCATTCATATAAAAGAATTCCCGCAGTTTGTGGACCTGGTTAAAATGTTGATTTTTGATATTCATTATCCCCTGTCCACCTAACCTTCGCAGCAACATTACCCTTTCAACGGCAGCCTGCGGATGATGCTGTCCAAAACTTGTCAGGATTGTTCGGATGTTCCTTTGCAGGGAATCTAAATCTGTATCACACCACACTATCACTCCAAATGAATGCAATAGGATTGGGATGGCATAGGTATTGATAGCCTTAATCATGTTCCTAGCATTCAATTTGATTCTACATAGTCTCCGCATGCTAACTTCACACTGCGTTCTTAAGCTGTCCTTTTTTACTGTGTGATGTATTCCTCTCATTTCCTCCACACCTAAGTATTTATAAGACTGATCGGAATCCAGCATCTGAATTACGCCCTCATTCAGTGAAAATCTGTCTCAATCTATTACCTGGCCTCTTACCATCTCTATTGACTTACATTTATCGAACCCAAATTGCATGGAAATATCATTGCTAAACTTTTCCACAATATCCAGTAGGTTCGATAGGTGATACCTTGACCGTGCGAACAACTTCAAATCATCCATATACAATAGATGGGTGATTGCAGACTGTCTTTGTTGGTGCTTTATTCGATATCCATGAGGGGAGTTATTCAATGCTCTGCTGAGAGGCGTTAGACTCAGACAAAACCACAGCAGGCTGAATGCATCTCCCTGAAAAATTCCCCTGTTTATACGAATTTCACGAGTACAAATGCCATTAAGGATAATATGTGTCCTTCATGAAGGCATTGTTCTCTCAGAAAATGCAACTATTCTCCGGTCCACTCCGTTATTCTCCAGAGTTCGTATCAAATAAGTATGGGGTACACTATCAAAGGCCTTCCTGTAATCAATGTACGCCGCACTTAAATTTCTTTGATGACAAATCGAATTTCTTGTTACAATTGCATCTATTGTGACCAACTCCTTGCAACCTCTATATTTCTTAGCACATCCTCTTTGCTACAACGGTAACAAGTTATTCTCAGCACAATGGCTGCAGATTTTCTCCGATATTATTCCGGTGAGCAATTTATATATAGTTGGTAAGCAGGTAATAGGGCAGTAGTTCCGAGGGTCCGTAGTATCACCACTCTTATATAAAAGGAACGTTTCTCCCATTGTAAGAAAATTTGACATTGGCGTTCCCCCATTTAAGAACTCATTAAAAATTGATACCAAATGTGGATGAACACATGTAAAATACTCCTGGCGCCTTCCAAATCTTAGCCTTACTTAACGCTGCGCCTATATCGGATTCCCAGATTGTACTACCTCGCATTTCCCTCGTGTGCATTGATTCTGTCCATATTGGATTTTCGTGGAAAGTTGCAGTGTTTCCCATAATCCTCCCCAGAATTGGTCAATTTCCGATTGAACAGGTGTCTGAGGGATTCCCAACTCTACACTGTTTCTTTTCTTCAGCTCACGATAGAATTTCCGCTGGTTAAATACGAAGAGAGTGTTATCTATTCTCCTTTTCCTGCTTGTGAGGTACCTTTTCAATCTGCTACTGACAGCCTGTAGAATCTGAGTGCGACGGTCGATAATATCATCTAGCATACCAGATGTAATCGTCCCAATATTCTCAGATCCTATAAAACGTCTTTATTTATTATTATTATTATTATATTATATCATGTTATATATTATATATATATATATATATATATATACCTATCTATCTATCTATATATATAAAAATAATTATCATTGTGTTAGTAATTGATGTTCTCTGGAATGCGTGAACCGATTTTGTTTCTGCAAAGTGCATATTAAAGGTGAAGTTAATACCAAGGTTTTTATGTATGAATGCTTTCTGTATTTGTATTGGTTCATGAATTACAGTCATTTTAGTGATTCATTGCGAATTATTTCAGTTTCTTATATGTTGATTTAACGGATATTTTAAACATTAATAATTTAAACAGCTACTATATACATGTAATGCTGTAACGGACTTTGAGTCCAAGTTCACTAGCATTCGAGTGCATGCTATGATCACCTGATCTATATTTTTTCATTTCAAATTCACGAGAGATGTCCAGCTGTTGTTTATTTAGCTGTTCATCTTGAAAAAGGCCAACGTGTCTATTTCACTACCGAAAATGCTGCACAGAGAGCTCTATCACCACCTCATACAACTCTAACTGCATTTTTTAAATTGTGTGAAATTGATGCTTTTGCCAGAACATTATTGTACACAGAAGTGCCAACGTATTTTACGTGGAATGTATCAAAAAAGGAGTTCCAACAGCGCAAGAAAGGAAAACGTGTTGATGAAAATCATTCAAGTAATGCTTTGGGGCGTATTTATACTGTTTACCCAAATAATGCTGAGTGTTTTTATTTACGTTTGCTGTTAATAAACGTTAATATATATATATATATACATTATATTGTATATGCAATCGTCACCAAAATTTCACCATAGTTTATTTCTAACTGCTTTGTTCAACGCTTTTAAATTAATAGTGCAAAAATGTAAAATAAATTGAATTTGGAAATTATAACTCAAGTATAAATCCTACATTTTTGGATTTCCGGCCAAATTCAATTTGCCCGAAATCCGCAACAGATTTCGTTCATTTACTGTCAATATTTGCCCATGAACTAGTATACACTTGCGAACATACATCGAAGTACGTAAATGTGAAGGTACATACGAGTACGTATGTGTGGGTACACAAAATATTAATCACTCAGTATAGGCTCTGACACATAGAATCCGTTGAATACGTTGCGGCAACGTATTTGACTGACATGACGTATGAAGAGTCTAGAGTCGTCACAACAAATCCGTTGCCGTATATGAGAAAACAGCTGATTAGTAGTTTTTAGCGCACACAAAATTTTATCGCAAATTTGCAAAATAGACTGCCAAATAAATTCAATATGGACACTGCCCAATTAATGAACGTAATATCAATAATGCTTATGTTGTTCGAAGCCCGCGAGTGTTTGAGAAAATTGTACGGGCAACGAAGATATTTGGTGCAACCACTACTGCGAAATCGCGACTCGCATGGGGTTTTCGCAACCACTTTTTGCTTCCCAGATGAATTCCACCAAACCATAAGGAACCCGAACCCGAATCTGCAGAGAAAGTTATTAAAGCCACAGTGCTTCTTCACAATTTCCTCAAAATGCATGATGGCAGTTATTGTCCGCCAGAATATGTCGACCGTGACGATGGCACAATTCAGATCAATGGGCTGTGGCGTAGTGAAATATCTGTCCCTTTGCAAAGAGCCAGGAGAACAGCGTCAAATAATGCATCAAAATGCGCATTCAAATTAAGGGATGAACTTATGAGCTATGTCGTTTCACACCCGATTAAGCAATATTCCCCGCAGTAGCTTCATATTTGTTTAATAATAAAAATACGTATAAAATAATATTTAAATGTTGTTAAAAGTTGTTTTATTTGCATCACAAAAAAGGACCACAAAGCTCGCTAAATATATAAATCGACATAATTGATCACTGGTCATCAAAAAATTCGAAGAGATCATATATATATAAAACTAAAAAACTGAAAATTCACATTAATACATCACATCACTTTTCAAAATTCACAACCATGTTCAGCAATTGGACCTTTAGCCTATCTTGGTCGTCCTCAGAGCGCTTCTGCAGGTAGCCGTCTAGCACTTTTAAAAAATCCTGGTTGCGAGACACCGGCTGTGGAGGCTGACTCTGTGCTGGCTGGTTTTTAATCCAGTCAGACACAGAGCCACAAAGGGTCTCGAACCAATCCTCCTGCATTTTCCTCTTATCACTCCATTTCCTACCTTCTGGTTCGAGTGTATGTGGTGTTGATTGCCCGAGAGGAGGTGGCAGCTCACAGCAAACAAACCAACATGTTCTGGAAAATAAATTTGATTAGAAATGTCCAAAAACATAATGGCAAAGCTTTGAAATTACCTACTCGGAGCAACGTGGCGTTGCAAAAAGGACATCGCGTCCATGTAGCGCCAACCACTCCCGTCTTTGACACCACTTTCCGACGGAGCCTTGGCACATACCTGTCGCGAAGAGACCTCCAGCGACTCTGGCATTGCTCCACTGCAATATAATATAAAATACATGGTCAATATCAACATTCAAATAATTTATTTAAAAATTATCTCACCAGTTGCGTTTGTGGCAGCCGCCACAGTCCTCCACGATTTTTCTCTCGCAACCTTGTCGCGATATGTTTTAATTGTCTTATCAAAAAGACAAGGGTGCATCTGCACCGCTTCTATAAGCATAAATTCCATTTAAATAATTAAATGAAACAAAAAATTAATTTAAAAAAAAAGGCAAAAGAAAAAGCTGCAACCAATAAGCAGAAAAACAAACGAACAAAGAAAAACAAAATCAGCTGATTTCTGTGACGGACTTGCCGTACGTCAAAAGTTGAGAGTTGACCAACTTTAATCCGTTACGGCAACGCATACGTCGTGAATGTGACGATCTTCATTAAAATATATGCAATCAACTCAGCTGTCAGTCAAACACGTTGCCGCAACGGACGCGACGTATCTTATGTGACGGGCCCTTATTTGTTTATACATATAAATTGCAGGGATCTATATATACTCTATCGGTTTGCGAGCGTATTTGTTGGCTGAATTGCCCCAAATCAAATTTAAATGACTTTTTGTCATTCTACTTTTGTTGTGTAATGGAAACACACAATATTTTACTGTTGTTGTTTACATTATTTTATTTACTTTTTATAAGTTTTCGGTTACAAACAGACATTTATAAACAATATACATATATTTACGTAGATGTGTTTGCACACAAACACGTGAGCTGTCCCGCAGCAACATGTTAAAAGTTGTGTGAAGAAAAGCGAAAATAGTTTTAAATATTCATTCAGGTGAATTCAAATTCTACGTATTAACTGCGAGATTGACTTCAGTAGCAACAATTTTACATCGATTCAGCGGTGGGGAATAACGTCTACAATTACGCATTTTCTGACAGTTGCGCTTGAAGTTATTTATATAGTCTTTATTTCTAAACCAAAATGATTTTTACAACATTCAAATCTTGTATGCAAAACACAAATACATACTGTAAGAAATCAGTTATCGAGAAAAATTAAACCACATGCAAAATTTGAGAATCTGAATCACAATTTCTTGGAAGTTTGAAACAAATGATTACCCTAGGAGTATTTATAAAAGCTAGATAAATTATATCACGGACGAGTGTACTCGGTGCCCACAATTTCAAAATCTAGTGACCTGTGGAATGTAGCGCCTTCCATCTTTTACCCTAATATCAGGCAAACGACTTGCATTATTCCTAACCTCTATCAGAGTCAAGTACTCTATTGATCTGAATGCATTTCCAAAAATTCTACTCGATCATAAATCTTTTCAAAAAACGCACGAGATAGAACCAAACCGATCATTGGGATTCTTTTGATTCGCTTAGTAAGGCATAAAACGTTGCGATCTTAAGTCGAAGCATTTCAACGAAGGGCTAAAACCTTTCTATGCTAAGCTCCGTATCCAAACATTCCAACATTCCTTAGACAATTTGGTACAATTCAGATCCAATGCCAAGCCTAATGACATCGCTATAAATCACCAAAGGCCTCGAGTTAAAAACGATTCGTTAACACATCCTCTATTCCGAGAAAACGTCTCGTTTTCTTATTACGCCATAGGCAGACTAGCTTTAACGTACTTAAGAGGTGATGTTGGTGTTTTGACGTCATTCTCAATCGATGCTGGGCAATCTATGCCATCCCTCTTCTCCTCTACAGCCTACTTTGAGTATCGTTAACTAAGTTTTTACCGCCATCCTTACGGTAGAAGTTGCATGTCCCATTAGCTTTGCTTATGATCTTTTGATGGAATTGCCTGTTTTGAAGGATCTTTTTATATGCTCACCATCCATATACTTCCACAACCAACTTCTTTCAACTAAATCGACGTCCAGCCGCTCTTTTCTTATCTTTAGCGTTCGCAAGCGGCGTTAGCATCTGGCCTTAATTTTACATATATATTAATTTAAGAATGTGCTTGGAAAAGAATTGAACTTTCTTGAAGACCATACAGATCGAAGAGGAAATATTACATAAGCGAAGTAAGCAGTAGATACGAGTATGTATGACCTCAGATAATAAATAATTAATGACAAATGATGCTACATACTACAGATTTTTATTAGTCAATAAATATATCATTTGACACGGCGAAAAGTAGTATATTTTCAATAAAACTGGCACTAAATTAAAATAAAATGAGTGAAAGAAAAGATATATCTATATATAAAAGTACAGAAATTTCTGTCAGGCGAACAGACTTACTACATATCTTTCCCCAATGGCTTTTATCGTTGATGCAAAAGCTTACGGAGTATAGGTGGAGCGCGTTAAATCACTGCGTTCTTATTAACAAATGTAGTGAACGCACAGTAAACGATGATAAATAATAACTTACTGAATTTGATTATTACAGCTTAATTATAATTCTATGTTTTCGGCTGATATTTGCGTGAGGTAACAGCTTCATTAACATTCGCAGAACTAAGTTTAATAAAAACCTGATGCTTGCTAAATTAATGATAGATGTGAATCTAGGAATACATCGGTTAAAATAGATAACTTTTGTGGGTTGTATCGAAAGGGCGTGGTTAACCGGGTGAGCTTTCAAGTTTTGCTAAACATTTCAATTTAAGTTACTAACGTCCATCAGTTAGGGTTTATAGAGGAAAAATTAAATTTCGATAAATCGAATAATTTATATGGAAGGTACCCGAATGGTCATGACAATACAATCCATTTACATTCTCAAACTACGTTCATTAAATACGTGAAGCTAAGAAAATTAGAGGTATCAAAAGCGCAGTAGCCTATTTCGGTAAACCCTTAACGTGTACCAAATTTGAATGAATTTAGTGTAACTTAGTGTAACAGATGTGAAGCTAAGAAAATGTATATAGATTAACTCGGTCCTTTGTATGAGAGGCACCAGAAGAGCTGCGGCTAATAGTGGGTTTCTTGGCATTTTGCGTAGCAACATAAAGTAATGTAATGGACAATATTTCGGTTACAAAAATAAATTATGGTTGTGTTATTAATTTTTATTTTGATATTATAATAATTTTATTTAAATTACTTCAAGTTAAAAATGGCGAAAATCAAAGTTCAAAGAAAAATAAATGGTATCATCACTCTTTTGTCAATTGCGAAAAAAGTTGTCCCGAAACATCGAATGTCGTCGTGTTGTTTTCAAAAGTAACCAATTTTACAAAATTTTAAAGCATAAACCGTTTTTCTGGATGTTGGAATGGCGACTGCAGCTTGCCACAAATATATGAGGTAACTGCCAAAAATCAACTTTAACCCAAAATATCTTTAAATGCAAAAACTCTTTTGCAATCGTTTAAATGCAAATTTATAACAGCATTTGTCTGAAATAAATGTTCCAAGTTTGAGCACTAGTTTGACCGAATGGATCATTACGATCGTTTTCACGAATGTTTAGAAATGTTTCGTTGCTTTATGTTACCTACCATTAGGCTACCTTATAGCCAAAATTCTATTGCGCTCTGTAAGAGAAACTTGTGGCAGTTGAGCCACCGAGAATTAAAAACACAGTTTTCCAGTTCTTAATCTTGAACCACTATAAAATTTTATTTAACATAAAATATTATGTGTTCTACTTTAAACTTAAATTAAATAATAACAACTGCAGCGGGGCAGAGAGAACAATCGTGTCGATCGACTTAAACTTTTCGAGTGTTGCTACGCTTGTTGTTTAACAAACCAAAGGGCCACTCAAAGCAAAAGTCTTATTGATGTACTTTTCAAGTGCCAAAAAATATGAAAATAAATGAACAGCACAAGAAGCGTAGCAAAACATAATGCAATTGCAATGCATAATGCAAAAGTCTTTGACCACATAACCAAAACAATGATCAACATATGTATGTATATACGCACAAGTCTAGCGACAGAACAGACAAACGAGAAAGATAACAGTTATCCATCACTGACTGCGATCAATAACAACAATAGTGATGCACAAATATATAGCAGCAGTATTAGAACAAATAGACTTGATTAATGAAAATACATGTAGGTAATTATAAATAAAATAACAATACGAATTAAGATAAACATTTCTCCAACACGCTCATTGCACAAACTAAAATAATTGTTTACGCATTGCTCTTTCTATTATATAGAAATTGGTTATTAACTACCCTTGTGTTTTTCCCATCATGAATGAATCGTTTTCCGGGAGTTTTTCATTCTACCGGTAATTACCTTTTTATGGGTACGACTTACCGGTATCATCTGTGCCCTCAGGGCTAGTGTCGGTTTGGCAATTTGTATTTTATGATTGGCCGTAAAAAATGTATCTTTTTGTATAATCGAGATATGTTTTTTTAACTTTTGAAACAAAGTTGATATTGTTTAACCAATAAACTCATCGCTTGATAATGTAGAAGTCGTATTCATATTTCTTTGGGCAACCGCAGAAACCCCTAAGCCCAGTTTTTTTAATTGAAGGTAGATACGCATAGGCGTTTTCTATTGAAATTTTTTTATGTCGTAAAGTTAAATTGTAATCAATTAAATCCCTCTCTTTAAAATACTAAACAACTGACCTAGCGCATATGAACGATTAATGCATTAGCTATTGCTGTGACTTTCGCTGAAAACAATCTTTCTCAGAATTATTCTTACCGCCCATTCCGTGTAGCGAACGGAGATATTTTGTGTTTTTGCTGATTCATTTGGTTCTGATTATTTATGTAATCTACACAGCAGGCGAATTCAATGCCACGTGATCATTGTCATATAAATCATTGGTTAGTTTTTTCTTTTTCTTTTAATTTTAGCTAGAAATTTAAATTCTGCAACGATCATACATGCTTGTTTAATTGTTTCTACAAGTCATAGTCTTGCACTTATATCTCACGTAATAATTCTAGCCAACTTTCATGTACTTGTCCATTGGCATTTCGAAATCCTCAATGGTGGTCTCAGGAATGTATTTGGGTTTTGTTTATTATTTACAAATAAAAAGCATTTGCTTGAAACGTGAACTTTAGAGAATATCACTTCATTATAAGCAGAAATAGCTTCTATTGTAATTAGTAATAATAATACAATAATTTATTGCTTTATTTCAAACATTCCGAAAGTCAGTTATTACATTCTTACGACTTTTTTTAATTTTTTTTACAAATCCAACGGCAACGTGTGCATTGCATATGTTTTCTAGGAAATGTATAGGAATTGGGTGAAAATATAGGAATTGTCTGTAGTTTTTCATCATAAGATATTACGATTGCAACAACTGATTCATTATTTACCTTTCCAGATGGTAAAGTTCAACAATGGATGAGTGTTGATTTAGGTATAATAAAAAAATCCATTATATTTTCTTTATATAGCGTTACTAATCTGTATCTCGTTTCGTATAAGTGCGATCGGATTATGTTAGACGGTTTTGTGATTGCTTCCCCCAATATCTTTGAACGCGCATCAAATACTAACAACAACAGAGAGAAAATCGATATTTGATAACGGAGAAAGCGCAAGTCATGCAGCTGAAATAATGAATAGTATTTATTACACTGTACAATTTCAGTTTCGTCGATCCCATTCCTGTAATTTTGATGTCAAAGATGCATACGCTCTGGAAGTACAATTGTCGAAAATGGCGATCATATAACGAAAATCGTCGAGTGCAATCGTTATGTAAGGCACTGGGCCATGTACGGCCTAGGAGATAAGCGTTGCATAAAAAACCTTTTGAACCCGTCCGAATGAGGCTGGATTCAAAGAAGATAGATTTTTGGGTGCTACACAAGTTAATGCAGAAAAAACAAAAATTCATAGACTGAATTTAAAGCTACGAATCGCTGCTGTATCGTAACGATGTCGACCCTTTTTGAAATGCGGATGGTGACTGGTGATGAAAAGTGGGCTATATATGACAATGTCAAGCGAAAAGGGTAGTGGTTGAATCGCGATGAACTGGCGTAAACAGTGGCTGAGGCAGGATTAACGATCAGGAAGGCTTTGCTATGGATTTGGTGGAATTGGCAGGAATTATCTACTAAGAACTACTCCTCTACAACCAGTTTCTTTTTACTAAATCTTATATTAACCTGCACAGTATCAATAGCTAAGCATTATATTTTGGCATAGACATAAAGCCATATCACAAATATGCCTAATTTGAATTAAGTACTGCTGATTCATTTATACACAAAACAGCTAATCTGAATGCATTTGTATATATTATTATGAAATTGATTGACACTCACAAACAGGATACAGATAGCTCAGTATTTTGCCTTGGACTCTTAAAGTTTCCAGCTGCTATAACATTCCATTTTGCCGAACTCATTCAACATTTGTAATCCAAAGCTACAAGTATTTTGCTTATTCTATGTGCAGATGGCAAATTTTTCAGTCGAAAATAAACAGAGCTGCGATGACAGAAAAAAATATTGCTATTACTTTAATTTGTTTTGTAGACAAAATTTATATCTGGGATTTGGGTCACCTAAGTGAAAATTTCGTATTTCTTCAAATTTTTCGTAGAATAAATTTACGTTTAGTCCCTTTAAAGGAAGTTATTTTCAAAATTGATATCAAAAACTATACAGAAATTTCAATATGGTGAACTGACTTACTTTCATTCATAACCGTGTTGCGTTGCTGCAAAAGTATGAATGGCACCAGGATGGGCGTGGTAAGTTGGCACGTTCTTATCAAAACGCACTCTGAATTGAAGCCCAATAAAAAAGATACAATTTTTTTTTTGAAGTCTTCCGTTTGAGGAGTGTACCGGGATGCGTGCTCAATTATAAGACACGAATATAGAAATGTATTATACATATAATTTAAATAAGCACATTTATAGAGTAGGTACCAGAGGGAGCATGGTTATTCGGTAAATATTTTCCCCACTTTACTTACCAAAACTTAAGCAATTTTAGCTACGAATTAGGGATTCGGTTGAAAATAAGTTTCGATAAATCAGTAAATTTGTATGGTAAGGACCAATGATCGAACGATATTGATACAAGAATATGTAAGATACATGGGTTAGATCGGACCTTTATTAATCAATTTTTTCATGTTTTGTTAAGCATTGTAGAGCAATGGAATGAACAAAAATTTAGATTGTTGCAGCCTACGAATTAGAAGTTATAAGAAAAATTGGATTCCAGAAAATCGCTCAATTTCTGTAGGAGACACAGGGGTATCTTCTCCGATATGTTTATATAATTTTACATATATATATATATATATATATATATATATATATATATACATATATATATATATATATAATATTTTGATTGGGTAGCTGCCCATTTTTGCGCAAATTCCATTTACTCGTTTTCAAAGTTTACGACATCTTTTTCTTTCTTTCGTTCTTTCTTCGAAAATAGATAAATTAAAGAACATTACATGACAAAAATTATCTTTTGTAACACAAAATTGTAAATATTTTTTAGAAATGGTTTTACAAGGGCATACAGATATGAAAGAACCAAGATTCATATCTTCAACCAATGTTTTATGAAATTCATTGCTCTCTATTTTAGTGGATTTCATTAATTTGAAAAGAGCGGAAACTACTTTCTCAATCGCAAAAAGTTGACTTTTTAATTTTTTTTTTTTTTGTACGCAATTGAACAGAATTAAGAAATTTTTAACAGCTCATAAACAAAATAATACCTCCATTTCCAACTGCGTTTTGAGGTTGCAATTATGCTCACCTAATGTGAACAATGTAATCGGATGCAGTCACCTGATAAGCCGCTCATCTTAAACAAAATTATCAAGAGAATCCTGGCAACAGGAACGACCATAAAGAAGCCGTCGAGAGATTTCTTTTCTGTTTTATAGTCGTACTACCATGGAAGCCTTTCGGAGAGAGATATGGTAGATGGACTAGAAGAGCATGACATTTACTGTTGTGTCGATATTTTCTCATCGGACCTTGACAATTTATGGCGTATACGATGGACGACCAGTTCCGTGCGAGGTATGATATTGCGAAACTGGAGCAGTTTTTGTCTGCAAAACTCTGGTTTTTATTTTCTGGTAGCACGGGAGACCAGGGGCTCCAGGGACATTTTGTTCTTGCTGGTCGTGGCGTAGGTCCCTTTGTGGGAACATCGTGCTGGCTGTGGTTGGCCGAACATGTGTTTTCAGTGATTTTGCGCTGCTTCAGGGTCTCCTGAAGGTAATGCGAGAACTTAGAAAACATTGTTCTTCGTATATTTAAGGTGTCTAGATAGGCCTCACTCCTAACCGGGATGAAGCTCACTTCATACCAGTGACTTCAAATGTACTTTGGCTGAGAGAGGAAGCAAGCCCTGAGGAAATTTTCCAAGGGGATTTGCTTCTTATCTCAAATGTGCTTCGACTAATCCTTTCGGGATTAGTTTGCGTACCCAAAAGGGGCGCTGGCTGTCACAAAAAAGAAAAGAAAGATATGAAGGAAAAAAAAAAACAGTCCCATGTGTGATGGCACACCATGAGTAAGGCCTTCACGGCGAGACTCATGTAAATTACCGCAATTGATTAATTGACTGACTGATTGTCGGATGTCTTCAATACATACATCGACAGAACAAGGATGCACTCGGTGAAAAAACTGTGACATCTACTACAGCTCCCACGGAAAAAGACATGAATTCGGATGGGAGTTTGTTGTGGGGAAGAGACTAAGACACCTTGTTTCCCGGTTTAGCCCCATAAGTGACCGTATCAAAGCTAAACATTTGTTCATCACGTAGCGCAGAAGACCGAAGCGCTGGAATTATTTTCCAGTTGTGGAGTATAATAGATAAGGACGTTTATTCTAATAGCCACCTAAGAAGAAGAATAATGTAATTAAAAGGGAAAGAAAATGTACAAGTGAAAGTTTGGACCGCGCTGCGTTAATGGAGAAAAAGTATAGTTTTGTTATAATTATTACCCTATATTATATTATGAATCAGGGTATATCGAACTAAAGGTGATGAAAATATTGAAATATTGTATTTATACCAAACCAAATAATGCCAATCAAATCAATCACTTATTATATTTATTTAGATATTTATGTCCGTTTGCCCATTTAAAATTTAGATTGCTGTTACCAGAGTATAGACCTTAACTATGAGCCGATTTTAACAAAGATTGGCATATACCTATACATATATTTTTATGGCCTAAGAATGAGAGCTACTGAAACCGGGGGTACAACACAAAAGTTTTTAAAATGGATGATGTGGATTTTACTTCGATTTCATTGTCCTCAGTTGCACATGATTTGTTTAAGGGAAGTACGAACATAATTATATGTGGGACATAGTGCTGTGTGTTTGGAAATATTCTTCATATAACTCAACATGGCGGTCTTTTTTAATCACTTCTACCGTCCACAGTTTTTGTTGAAATTCGACTTATTTTAATACGCAGACTTTGCTAAAAATGTACTGCATTCATTCATGGTTTAAATGGTCACATTTTATTTAATGTGATCAAAAACAAAAACTACTCTTTAAGTACATTCCTTATTCTACAGGTAAAATATCCAAATTTTGCACAAAACTCCTTTTCAAGTTATCTCGTTTTTGTTCGTTCAACTAACAAAAAACTATTTAAACCGTATTTTGATTTGAATCCTTATACAAAATTTCTACAAACGTATATATTTCTGTTAAGAAAATCGGATCTATTAATATGATGAACAATTTGACGTCACATCCCATTCTATCTGAACTAAGTTTCTGAAAACTATGTCCTAATCTGCATACTATTATCAGGTTTAATACATAAATTTTGGGAACATTCAAAAGTAATATTTTGCCTCTCTTTGTTGTTAATGTCATCGTTATATAACCGAAAATTAAATTTTTTGCAAAATTGAGAAGATTTAAATTTCACCATTTAAACTGAAGTTGTTAAGCTTAATTTTTACAGCTTTAACAAGGCGCAGTTTTCTTTGCTGTTTATATTTATTACATGTGACTTGACAGGGTCGAAACAGAGCATTATTAAAAAACGGTTATTGCTACATGTTTCAGTAAAATGTACATACAAGGAAATCGTATCTGCAGACCACAATTTACATTGAAATTTAACTTGTTGAATTACTCCCTTTTTTCACTACAGTTGAACTTTCTCCGACACTGCATGTACAATTTTTCCATATTCTGAAATGTTGTTAAAAAAAATCAAACTGCAATACATAATAAAAATAAAAGCAACGGTCTTGAAGATATTATACTATCACTTAAAGAACGTTTCCTATTTTTTAAAACCTCTTTAAAAGAAATTAGAAGAAAACATTATTTTATATTCATTTTAATCGAAGGTGAGGTAATAATGTTTAATTTGATTCCAACGATTAACTTTTATGATTTCAACAATTTACTTCCTCTTTCGATCAATCTCCTTTAAAAGACATGTGGATCTAATTAATGGACCACAATGTGCATAACTTTGTTACATTTATTACAGTTTCTTACAACTGCTATTCGGGTGTAAACGGAACCTGCCTTAGTCCGAAAATTGCGAAATCATTAATTATGCAGAAGCAGGAAACAAAATGAATGAATTCATCAGAATACGTTCTCACAAATTAAGAACTAGAACACCTTTTTAAAATCATATAAATATTATGAATGGTAGAGCGAGCCACTCAAAGATGGCAAATTGTCAGTAGGATAGAGATGGAGTACAGTAAGCCTGTTGGGTTAGAGGCAAACTGTCGATCATTATCTTTTTCACATCGTTCGAAATTTTTGTTTATTTTCAATGAAACATTGTAAAGTGACGTTTTCTACAGATGCAGTTTTTTAAACGTAATTTTTCGAATTGGGTGGAATAGAAATATAAAAGTTCCAGAAGATGTTACCTAAAGACAACTTATGTAATAGACGATTTATTTCCATGACAACCACAAATAAATCTTCTCACTTTATTTTAATTTTGTTTGTTTGTCGACATTCACAATTTCTGTGCACTTTTCTATTTTGCTTTTAATTCCACTTTGTTTTCATATGATCATATGATATTACATCCAGCTGATCGCCGAGATATATGGATTTGGTAACTATGTTAGTGAATCCCGATGAGAATTCTTATACATGGTTGAAGTCTAGGATATTTTACGTATTTTACTAAGATCATGTAAAATATCTTAAACTAAATGAATTACATTCCGTTTCCTTTAAAGCTATATTAAAGTTCACAAGTATTGAGAATATTGCAGCTGAAAGAAATTTGAAAAATTTTGTCGTATGATTTATTGTACAACCTGGTTTAGTCCTCTGTACCACATACAGGCAATGCCTGCATTATGGCAAGATTGACATTTTGAAGTCAGATGTTTCAGCCTAGCTGCAACAAAACTCTTAATGCTGTACAACTAACTTCATACTGTTGCTTTTTCTCGAGAACCTTAGAAGTGAACAGATTGAAATTGCACTTATTTAAAGTGTTAAATTTCTAAATCATCCGCAATCATTTGAACCCGCGTGTTAAAGTTTCTAACCTTGTTCAAGCAATTTATGTCACATCATCCGAATTCTGGTAGTCCTGTAAAGGATTGGACTGAAATTGTCCATTGGAGAAGGAATATAGAAGGCTGCAATTACATTAAGTTCATAAAAAGTTGCATCCCGGAACATAGGAATACAGGTTTGCCCATATTCGACAGACCCATGTTTTAAAAAAAAAAATCAAAGAAAAAAATAAAAATTTGGCGGTTGGCAATCTTATTCATTTAATTTGTTCCAAGTAGATTTGTTTACATCAATTTTTGAATATGATATCTCTCAAATGGCCGCCTCTGGCGTTGATGGCGTATTGTGCCCTTTTTGCAGCATTTTCCATCGTTTTCGCCAACATTTCGGCCGGAATAGCGGCTATTTCTTCACGAATGTTGTCCTTGAGCTCTTCTACGGTCCTTGGCTTGTTAACGTAAACCTTTGACTTCAAATGTCCCCACAAGAAGAAGTCAGCGGGCGTCAAATCGGGCGAACGCGTTGGCCAGTCCAAATCACCACTTTTCGACATCAAACGGCCCGGAAACAAATTCTTCAGAAAATCGATTGTTATGCGACTTGTGTGCGGTGGAGCGCCGTCTTGTTGAAACCAGAACTGCCTCATACGCTTTCGACGAATAATTGGCATCACAAAATTGGTCATCATGTCGCGATAACGCTCCTGGTTGATGGTAACAGCATGGCCATTTTCGTTTTGGAAGAAAAACGGCCCAATGACCGTTTTCGCACTAACGCCGCACCAAACTGTGACTTTTTCGTCATGAAGAGGCAATTCTTGAATCTCCTGAGGATTTTCAGTGGCGTAAATACGGCAATTTTGCTTATTTACGGTCCCATTCAATGTGAAATGGGCTTCATCGGACATGATAATTTTGTTCCAAAATTGCTCGTCATCATCGGCCATTTCGATGACTCGTTGGGCCCATTCCAATCGACGAGGCTTGTCCGCAGGCAACAATCTTTGCGTCAATTGAATTTTGTACGGGAACAAATGCAAATCAACGCGAATAATCCGTTGTAAAGTGGACCGAGCCATGCCCAACTGCTGAGAACGGCGTTTTTGGGATGTTCTTGGGGACCTCTCAACACTGGCTCGTACGGCAGCGATATTCTCGGCCGATCGCCTTGGTCGACTTTTATTTGGCCTCTTCGGATTAGAAAGAGCCTCACCAGTCGAAAATTTTTCGTATAAACGCTTAATGGTGTTCTTAGAAGGCGCACTTCTCACCTTTTTTTAATATCTTAAAAGCACGTTGAGTTTTCACAATTGACTTCTTCTGTTGAATGTAAATTTCAACTATTTCAGAGCGCTCGCGTGGCGTGTATTGTTCCATGGTAAAAATCTGCTTGGACTGACGCTTCAAACGCGGTATGTCATTAAGCGATCTGACATCTCTGTCAAAAGTTATGGCGTTGCCAGATGGGTCCGTCGAATATGGGCAACCCTGTATATCTATTGGGACTCAGAGACGGGGATTTTTAAAAAACTTACTTTATTCAGCCCACGCTACATCTGGTGGCTAATTTCATAAGTTTCTCAACTAATTGCTCAACTTAATTTGCGAATCATTAATAAGTTCAGACATTCATTGATCCCCCGGAGAATTGTCGAAACTATCAGCGCCGGAAAGTGATTCTGGAGAAAAACAACACATTATCAACGATTACATTGGATGAATATGGTCTAAAAATGGAATTAACTAACGTTTCCCAATTCGAATCACAATTGAAGTTCGCAAGTATATGTTTCTGCTGAGACCAAACAAGATTGCATTTATCATAGCAATCCAAAAAAAAAAGAGAAAACACATTCAATAATTTAAAAATCTACCTAAAATGTTTCTTGTATCACAAAATTATTCATGTTTAAAATCTATTAATTAATATTAATAATAAAAAACATAAATTATTTCCTATAAATTCGTGAATTCAAATATTACAAATACATATAAACTCATCTAAATTTGCATTAAATTAGAGCACAACCCAATATATCACAGATACATTGCATTTGTTGCATGACACCGAAATCATGAACACAAATGAAATGGTTGCAGGAAGTTGATTATTTCTAACTACTCTTCTTTAGCAGTAACCAGTATCCAGATCGTTCGGAAGGCCTTCAACATGAGTGAAGTATGGCGGTAAATTTGATCGAACCAAAGTGAACATAATTAGAAATAAACTAGCACTCTTGCCTTGATATTCTCTGTGGACGCAAATTTAAAAGAGAACATATCCGAAAGTTATCACATTTTTTCATATTACGTTGATTACTCTTTGTTACAAAGTGCAGATTGGCACTCTTCTTTTCAAATTAACCATTTCAAAAAGCGCTCTCTGAATATTCTCTTTTTTTAATTGGAGTCTACATAATGTAACTGTTGTTGTGATAATCCCAATGCTCTGTATTTATTTCTCTGGGACTATTCTCTTGGAGTGTTGTGATGATTTAGTTTTGTTTTGATGAATTTAATTTTTACTGTTTCTTGCGCACACATTTCTGAAATATTAACCCATTAAGAGCAGGTGTAAAAAAAGAAAAATAAAGAAAAAAGATACATTTGCCTTAAGCGCAATGATTCCAAGATTACTATGAAAAGTATGTAAATTTTTTTTTTCTTTTTTTGAATGAACAAAATTTTTTAATGTACTACGGAACAAATTTTTCACATTTGCATAATATATTAATGTTCATATTGTATTATATTATTTTTCCTTTTTTTTCATTAATTGAATAAATTGTTAACTATGAATTGCTACAAATTGTTCTGACGTTTTCTTACGTTAAAGGAATGAGAGCGTAAGGTAACGAGTGAGGCCTAATGATGGGGTCCTTATAAAAGACCAATTATGCCATAAGGATAATGGAAGGCGAGGGTTTTGAGGCAGTATCTCTCAAGGACATCTGAGAGAGTATTTTCTATGAAAGCTGAAAGCAATTTGGAATGAATTTGAATCTAATATAGGCCTTGTTTAGAAAATACTCTGACGTTTTGATAGTCAACCCCAATACACGAGAAATCGCTTAAAAATTTGGTGAAAAACTAAGCTTAATCAAATTTCTTCAGATAACTGGTTTTTGAGTTATGTATTCAAGAAAAGCAAAATAATCATTTTGAGCTACTGTAGAAGACTATTTTTACTGGCGCTTATATCTATTTTATATCAGATACGGGTATTTTCGCCATTAGAACAGTTTTCGAGTAGCAAAAGTTTTCAAGAAAGTGCATAAATATACGAGTATCGCTGATGTTAGTTATGTGAAATGCATATCTTTACAGAAACTATATTGAAAATGGGTTTAATACCGAGAGCATCAATCAGCTTATGAAATCACGACTTTATTACCAAATTGCCGGTAACCGTTAATATTTATATTTTCTAGCTAATACATCTTCTGATTCATCTGCTTCTTCTTCTGATAATCTTCAATAGTTTTTCAAATGACGAACTGACTAATAGTTTGTTATCTGAAAATCTACTGTCACATAAGGTAACAAAATTTACTATTCCGATCGGATTAGAATCAAATTCTGATAATTTTCATGAATTTGAAGTTGTATTTTGCACCATGCCATTTTTAACACTTATAATAAACCGGTTAAACAGGTTATCAATTTCGGAAAAAAAGCGTTTGTGCCAAGGAAAAAACCCAAATGTTACAATTGGGCTTGGATGCCATAGCGAGTGGGGAGCCAACATACTGGCCCACAGATAAACAAAAGGTTCCAGATGTGATAGACTTTGGAATCACTAAAAATATACCCAGAGACTTGGTCGAAGTGGAAGCTTCTCTGGATCTGTCTTCCGATCACTCTCCAACAATTGTTACAATATGTAACACACAAAGAAGCGATTTATACGGATCAAATGTGAAAATGGTTAATCATGTAAACTGGCTAAAATTTAAGAAATATCTCAGTACCCACTGCACAGAAAACATCCAGCTAAGAACACCAGAGGATGTAGAATTAAACATTTCCAAATTTAATAATAATATAAAAGAAGCTGTCATACACGCAACTACCGCTTATCAGCAGATTAGATTTATTAAGGTTTATTCTGCTGATATCGAACGTCTTGTTTGTGAAAAAAGGAGAGCCAGAAGAGAGTGGCAACAGTATAGATCTCCCCAGCTAAAAAATAAGTTGAAAGATTGCACAAAACGTCTTAGAGAATTGCTCGCATCTGAAAAATCTGCATCTCTCAAAAGATATCTAGAGGGTCTTGATGTCACACCAGGCTCTAATTATTCTTTATGGCGCGCTGCTAGAAACCTTAAGAGACCGGTTGAGAATAAACCACCTTTACGCAATTCAACTGTGGAATGGGCAAGAAGTGACTCTGAAAAAGGCAACTTGTTTGCACAGCATTTGGAAGCCGTATTCACCCCTAACCCGTGTACTGATAATGTCGATTTACCGAATGTGGTGGCTTTGCCACCTCTGCAATTAAGTTTTGAGTTGCAAAAATTAAAGAAGTTCACTGCTGACCTCAACGCAAAGAAAGCCCCAGGTTTTGACGGAATAAGTAACAAAATGATTATGGAGTTGCCCATCATTGCACTTAGAATCATGCTTTTTATTTTTAATGCCATATTGCGGCTGCAGCATTACCCAAGAGGCTGGAAGATTGCTGTGGTCAAAATGATACCAAAACCGGGCAAAGACCACACAAAAGTTGAGTCATATAGGCCTATTAGCCTATTGCCAACAATGTCAAAGCTTTTTGAAAAATTGCTTTTGGCTAAAATGTCACCATTACTAGCGGAACGTGGATGTCTCCCAAATCATCAGTTTGGTTTTAGAAAGCAGCATAGTACGATTGAACAAACGCATAGATTAGTTCAAGTCATAAGAAGTGCATTTGAGCAGAAAAAGTATTGTTCCGCCTTGTTTATCGATGTCTCTCAGGCCTTTGACAAAGTATGGCATCAAGGTCTGGTGCTAAAGTTGAAGGCATGTTTACCTGTGAACATTCAATGCTTGTTGGAAAGCTATATAACTGCTCGAAAGTTTGTTGTTAAGGAAGGGGACTTTACGAGTGAGCCTGAAACTATTGCTTCCGGAGTGCCACAGGGGAGTATACTGGGCCCAGTTTTATATTTAATACATACTGCAGATATGCCTATTAGCAGTAATATTCACACTTCTACGTTTGCCGATGATACCGCTTGTTTAAGTACTCATAACAGCCCTAACGATGCATCGCAATATCTTCAAGAATATATTGTTCATTTGGAACAATGGCTGAAATTGTGGAGAATAAGAGTTAATGAAAAAAAGTGTGTTCAAGTAACTTTCACATTGCGAAAGGAAACGTGCCCTCCAGTTCAAATTAATCATCAAATAGTTCCACAGCTCTCACATGTGAAATATCTTGGTATTCACCTTGATCGTCGGCTGACATGGAAATCTCATATTGACGCAAAACTGAAACAAATGAAACTAAGGTTAATCCAGACACACTGGTTGATCGACAGAAACTCAACCCTCAGCTTAGATTGTAAACTCCTAATTTACAAGTCGCTTTTAAAGCCAATTTGGTGCTATGGAATGCAGCTATGGGGCACTGCCTCAGATTCGAACGTAGAAAAAATTCAACGGCTACAGAACAAAATTTTGAGAATGGTTACATCGGCTCCGTGGTACAATAAAAACGCAAATATACATCGTGACTTAAATATGCCTCTTGTGACCTCGGAAATCAGTAAACACGCAGGCAAATATCTAACAAAACTTGAGTCACACCCGAATCCTCTTGCACGCAATATTTTAAATCATCCTGGCCACATTCGTTTAAAAAAGAGGGATACTGCTGCTTTAATCAACAGGTCCACAAGTAACATTTTATAATTTTAAAACAAATAATCCACAGGCCTACAAGTAATATTTTCATATTTTATATTTTTTAAAATTATAATTGTAATATAACTACTTATTATGGTTGTTGAGGTAATTAAATAATAATTAAATAATAAATATTATACCTAAGTTTAAGTCTGATGTTGATCGGGCTTATTTAATTTTATTTAGATTTAAGATTTGATAACTTATTGTTAGTTCAAAAATTTTGAAGATTCAATAAATAAATAAATACAAAAAAAAAAAAAAAAAAAACAATTGGAATTGTGTTAATAAGTTCTTTAGAACGTTTACGTCTGAGAAATTCAGCCTTTAATCGCGCAAAAGTTATTCACCCTTCATCATCTAATTTTTGCTCCCGATGTCATTTTAATATGCAAAGAAGTTTTTAGAAACAAACAAAGTATATATAAATAATCAACATCAATTTGAGAATTAGACTCATAATCAGCTGTGGAATATCGCGAGAGGGAGAACACACCACGAAAACAATATTAAAATATTCGAAAAAATAAAATAAAAAAAAATTTCATGAACATTGAAATGAAAGTAAACTACCCAAAGTATAGAAATGAAAATATGGCAATATGTTCAGGATAAGCTTGATGATGAGATAACACTCAGAATTTATATTATATTTAATATTCTAAATTGGAAGAAAATGGTTAATGGTTCAAAATTTGATGAGAATGTATCAAAACCTGAGCAACTTTTGAATCAAATGGTTCTAGGAAGAATCGGACTAGAGAGATTGAGGACCTCTTCAGATTCATATTTCAGACATATTTCAAACGAACAATTTATCACGAAAGGATGAAAAAACATAGTTGTAATTCCGAAATTTTAAGGTTATAAGTTATCCTTTTGAATATTATTAACTGTTTAGAAGAAAATTAATAAATAAAAATTCCTACACAAATGACACATTATCTTCAAAAAATAAGCAGAAAAGCAAACATAAGGATAACTAAATTGCTTAATATATATAACATTTAGATTTTGATATCAAAAATATTATAAAAATATGTATCAGCGATGAAAACGAATGTAAATTAAACATATTGTCCACAAAATAGTGTTAAAATTTGAATAATAGCTTGAGGACCTCTGCGTACTTAGCACCATATCAGAACACTAATTTCATGGTCTGAAACATTTTCTTTCAAATGGGGAAATCTGATGGTACTTTGATTTCTTCAAATAAACCTCCACCACTCTATAGCTGCATCCGCAGCTCTAATACACCTCGCGGCACAAGGATGGGTAGATATTGTCCTTATTCAGGAACCTTGGATAGGAGGTGGAAAGGTCTGCGGATTAAGGGCTCCTAATTTTAAGTTAATCTTAAGTACAGGTGAAAGTGTACACAGATCTTCTCTACTTGTGAAGGGTAACATTAATATTTTCCGTTTTGCTTTTTTAGGTAGTATGACAGTGGGAAGCTTGGAATAAGACAGTTTCTAAATTTGGCCGGCTTTGGCGTACATGGCACATGACCGAGATTCTTTTAAGTGCTCTGAAAACGCTGATGGAAGCGGCAGATAGGGCACGAACAAAGTTAATGTGAGACTGTTTACATTTTTTTTATTAATATTTACGGGAATACAACTTTTGACCTTAATATAATTGTGCTCCTGTCATTTGTACACTAAGCGTTAAAACGCATTTATATAAATACAAATTTAAATACTAACTCACATAAAGTGACACATTTAAATGTCGAGAAATTAGACGACTTTAAATCGCATTGCATAATTTGTTAAACTGGAAGGACAAGCACCAAAAGCAAAAAATCTAAAAAAACACCAACAAACAACAAATTTGAAATGAGTATAATGAATTCGCTGGCAAGAACAAAGGGTACACTACGCCCGTAATATCTGAACAATAATTTAAATGCCACAACAACAATGACGGCGTAGGAACAGCGCCCTTATTTTCATTCTCGTTTCGAATTTCCACATCGTTCTTGCTGTGGCTGTTGTTGCCGGTATAGTTGCAATACAAACAAAAGCGTTTGAAGCTGACTTTCAGTACAAATGACAAGAAAATCCTTTGATACTGCCACAGTTATGGACACAATATTATACTCGAGAGGATATTTTCATTCTTAACAACTATTAAGACCACCATCAAGCAACACTCTGCTAGCCACCTACCAACATACATATGTATGTATGTGTACTGCAATCGAACCTCGCCAAAGAAACTACTAAAGCAGCAAAACAAACAAGACGGCGAAAAACAGGACCCTAACAAACGTGGAAACGTGGAAACAAACAACACGTAAAATTCATAGGCAGACGGCAAGAGCTTCAAACAGCCAAAAGTCCCCCTGGAACCAAATATAAACTCTCATTATTACGATAAATTTCTATACGCGTGTGTGTATGTGAATAAAAATGTATAGGAACAAATTGTATAAAACGTTCATATGTCGGGTCTAGGGTGCGGACGGAGATTGGAGGAATGTGACACAATTCAGCAGCAATTCGCTCGCTCTGGCAGTTTTGAGAAGTCATTGCGGTCATAAATAACTGTTATGCTGTTTCCCATTAAAAATGCGTAATGAGTCTGACGACGATGGGCTAAGGATCGCGGAAAAGGAACTACGGCATTATTTCCAAGTTAAAATCCCCGAATATCGCATCACCGGTTTCACAAAGTTTTTGCCGCTTATTTACAAGTATTCTAAAGGAAAGAAACGGTGAAACAATTCTACGAACAAGAATTGTTTGCTAATGTGCAAAATTTTAGCAAACAGCGTCTCAGTGATACATTGTGGGAGTGTCCAAAAGGATGTCTTAGTGTTGGTGCTATTTAACTAATAATCTGGTTAAAATTGTCACAAATTAGGAAAAAAGTTATAGTACTTTGGTAGTGCCTTTCTTTGCCACTGCTACGTAGCTCCTACGAATTTTAAATATTATACACAATGGGGGATTTATATTTACACAATTGCTTCCTTTGCATTAAAAAATCTCTACGATTGACATCACTCGTTAATTATCAACAATGATTAAATGTAATCTAAATAAAAATATTGGAATGGATGTCACTTAGTGTACGGACGAACACTTCGAGTAGTCGAGTAATCGACAAGTCAGATGTCAGACCTTATCAGACTAACGTTTAGAATCGTCTTTAAATAATAGGTGACTTTCAGTAAATTTCGGATTAGAAAGAATGAGAAAATCTCCCATAGTTCATTAATGGATTCGGATCGGATTTAACATTATTACATAATACTCCATTTATTATTTACCTCCGACGACGACTAAAATTGCTGTATCAAACTATTAACGAAAAATAATAACACCGTCGCCCGACGGAATGTATTTTTATATCATTTGTTTATATCTTCACTCAAAGGCAAAAAATATAACACCTGAAAGAAGGCGTTTAAAGTATTAAGAATCGATTCGCTTTTTTTTAAGGCGCTTGAGTGACGTCCGTTTGTCTCTCTGACTGCCTAATAAAGAAGATAAATACCGTAAATCTTCACGAGACCGTAGCCGAGAATTGTAAATAACCGATGTAAATGGTGGTGAATTGTAAATGGCTGATTACGTGCACAAACGTCCGGTTTAATCAACATGACATTAATTCATATCATATATTCGTTACACTAAATTTGGTACAAGTTATAAATTTGTTAAAGGAGGGTCTCCGAGGAAATGAACGCATTAGCTAATGTTTCGACATATAAATTTTACTAAGTCAGGTTGATGTATTTTCATAATTTACTCGATTGCACTCGACTGTGCGATAACAGTGGGTATTTTTGAAAAAAAAAAATTGGAAAAATTTTAATGAAGTGAAATTCATATGGCTACAGCAGAGCTGTCGAGTTTGAGTTTTATATTTGGACCTTATACGAGACGTGCTCAAAAATAAGGTGAATTTTCTTTTTTCTCAAAAAATATTTATTTGTTCACCAATTTCTATTTTATCTCCTTCAAAGTAGTCCCCTCAGATATAATACACTTGTGCCAGCGTTTTTTCCAATCCTCGAATTCACTCTGATATGCACTTTTTGGCATGTCCTTGAGCTCTCTCAGCGATTCGGTTTTTATCTCCTCAATAGCCGCAAAGCATCGACTTTTCATGGGTCTCTTATATCTTGGGAACAGGAAAAAGTCGCAGAGGGACAAATCTGGTGAATACGGTGGCTGAGGTACGATAACGATGTTATTTTCGGCCAAATAATCTCTCATAAGCAAAGATGAGTGAGCAAGTTCATTATCATTTTTTCCACAATTCCGGAATTTTCCACAATTTTTTTACACTAAATTTGATGCAACACTTGTCTGATTTATGCGATACACTTGTCTGATGTATGCCTCTGACAAACAAACTAAACATGTTATATGGATAAGACCGTCAACATATGTATCTTCGAGACGAGTGTACCAACATAAAAAAAATAATAATAATCGAAGATGTACGTAGACCGCGAAATTTGAAAACTTACATAAATTTTGAACACACCTCGTACTTTTAAAGGGAGTTGCCTACCAATGCTCGAATTAGGGACACCTTAGGAATTTGAAAATTTAGAAGCAATACAACGTCTCATATTTCTTGTCCGATATTTATGCTTTATGTATTTTTCTAGCTGAAATCTTCAAAAGCATTGCTTTATGTGCGTCGTATCGTCGGAAACAAATTTTTCGCAATTCTTTTTCTGACTTTTCTTGTTGTATTATTAACAAAATTCTAAGTGTTCAGAAAAAAGAATTTAAAAAGAAAGGACTTAGACAAAAATTATATGTAGTTTTTGCGATAAAAGGTACACGTATTTTTTCTTAAATTATAAAAAAAAAATTGTTAAGAAAAGTATAATATATTTATATTTTTCCAAGTATTTTACACATAAATACTTTTTTATCCTTCAAATATTAAAATATTTTTTCATGATTGCTCTGAAAACAGAAAAAGTTGTATTTTCCTAATAAATAATTCCAAATAAACCTTTGGTTTTCAATTTAACATTCTGCAATTCGTTACGTCTTCAATTAACTTCCTACGATCTTTTCTTTCACTCGTCTTTAAACAGATCGGAGATGAGAACCAGACAAAGACAAAAACCTTAAAGATAAGATCCAGTGTGACATGTGATATCTATACTATCACTTTATGTGTGTCTGCGTCACAATTTCAGTGAAGCAGTTCGGATTGCCCTAAACGTTTAGAAAAGGTCATTGACCTGATTGGTAAGACAAAAACAGGCATATCAAAATTAGGCGATGAGGTTGATGTGATACCTAAGGGTTGCCCATATTCGACGAACCCATGTTTTTTAAAAAAAAA
>JAHXMU010026435.1:2260638-2274503 GCA_019455685.1 Philornis downsi
GCGTTGCCAGATGGGTCCGTCGAATATGGGCAACCCTGTACTATAGGTAGACATGTGCACTCCAATAAAGGTATATGTGCAAATAACTCGGTGTAAGAATAAGAACACTGCCATTTCCGTTCATTGACGAATATTCGAACTTCATTTAAAACAGTTGGAAGGCGTTGGAAAAGCTTTGTATTCAAAAGAAGTTGCGGCTTTAATTGATAGGCTACTCCTTAAGCCAGACAAGATCTACGCATATGCCATCCGTGTACCTATAGAAAATCTTTCTTCGACGTTGGAAGCTTCCTCTTTGCAAGCTCGTGTGAATAGCCCTCTACAACTGCAACTGCAGCTCATAATAAGATGAGTCAATATCCTCCGCTAACAAGGAAACAACCTTATTATCATTCTTAAAGTGGTTGATATAAGTTGGTACCAAATAAAATGCAAGGAAATATTCACGAACTCGAAACTGTAAAAGCACAAAATGAGAATTTTAAAAATTAAACAATGGATCAACGCAGTAAGTTTATAATGATGAATTTTGTCATCAAAAGCTTTTGCGCAAATTTAAATAAAACAGAAACCATCCGCAGTTGACTGTCGGTCATTGATTTTGCAATTGAGGATCCAAGACATATATCAAAATTTTGCCCCAAAAAATATTTCATAATTGAAAATCAATTAATATTTCATTTTCCTATACGAAAGCTCAAATATTACTCTCACCGATCAAGAAGTTTGCCAGAATCTCGATCTTAAAAGTGAGCTTCGATCTTAAAAGTGAGTCAGTCTTATGATATCCAAACAGGCTGAAGGATCGAGGGAATGCGATTTACAAAATGTTTGTACTGTGACAGAGTTGGCATTGTCATTGCTAAAAGTCATCCGCGAAAACCTTGAAAAATAACCACACTAGACACATTGTTCTACATGTGGCTTCCTACTCCAATACGCCTTGGTTTAAACAATACAATTGTATACAATAGCTTTAAAACCAAATGAGATCATTCGTATGAATCGTTCGCTTCGGGTATGATGATGAAGTTATCAGTTCCAATGACCGCAAATTAATTTCTTCTGAAGATGAATGTGGTTCTCAATTATTTATTGGCCTGTTGTGGAAGGAGGGCAAGCTTGATGTTCCAGACAGCTAAACAATGGCTATGCGGAGAATACAGTGTCTTTAGAGACTACTTCTCGCAGAAGAAATACCCATCATTGCATAGCAAATTTAAGATCTAGTTTCCAAATGTACGCCCGCAAATTATAGGTTGATGAAATTCAAAATTGTATTGTATTGTTTGGTATCTGTAAATATTTACAGTCGAGAAACTCAATTTTTTAAAGACGCTGAAGTCAAATTTCGAGGCATATCTCAGAATTCCATACATATTAGATGTTCAGATTTAATGTCACTAATGCTAACAGTTTTATTTGGATTTCGAATCAAACCGCTTGCATTAACGAAATATACCACCAGGTGAGCATTCGGGAAGAGGATCAGAACGATTTATTTGGTGAAATAATGTAATGCAACGCAAGTAATGATATATGAAACAGCATGCTCCCCGCCGTAGGCTCAATTCGCAAAGAACAACGTGCTTGAATTTAAATTTTCTTGCCCTGGAGCTGTAAGATCAAATCCCAATCACCATTATGTGGCCGATTTATTTGATTTCGTGGACTTATAAAATGGTCAGAAAGTTGCTTTATCCATAGACGAAGTGGTGTCATCTCTTCTATTTGAAGGATCAGACTTGAGACGATTAAGAAAAGATCCGTGTCAAAAACTGAACCAAAATTAGGGATGGTCTAAAATTATGCAAGTTTCTTACGTTCCATTACATATGCTTGTTGACCCCAGTGAAAAGTCAAACTTTGCTATTCCATATTTGAAGGTTGCTTCCAATGGATATTTTTCATGTTCCTTGGTGAATGCAAAAGCAAAGGCAGCCCCTGTGAAATCAACTTCAATACCGCGAATGAAGTTAATGATTGCAGTTTTGCGCGTTTGTTCATCTGTTAAAAGTCGTTGGTATTGGTCTGACTCGAATATGATATTTTTGTGACTACTTGCTGATCCACGAAGCTACAAACAATTTTGAATAGTAGAAATTCAGGGAAGTAGTAAACCTGCTGAATTGAGGTGCGTACCATGTAAGAAAAACGAAATTCGAATTTAACTGAAAAATCATTCATTGCAAGTCATCAATTCCTATATTAGTGTGAATTAGCGTGGTCGCAGAGGGTTGTACAGCAACCAAATGCTCAAGAAGAATCGAGGCCACACATAGTTTTAATGCACGATGGAATTACTGGTCTATGGTATCATAAAAACTTTTCGTGCCACAAAAGGTGGCAACATAAGAATCGCTATCATGGTCGTAATAGTAATCGACCAGTAGCAAATTTGTCGAAATTAAATACCTATTTCGATCCAGATTTATGGGTTGAATCGTTGCAATACGTTGTATGTAAACCAGGGGGAGCATGTTGAATTACTTTGCATACACCTTACTTTAACAATTTCTGTCAAGTAGGTTTCTTGTAACTCTTTTTTTACGACGTAATGGCCATGCCCTCTCTGGTACATCCCATACAAATATCTGATTTAAACTACATGTACCTGTATTCGTATCTTTCATTCAGTTGAACTAAATTCTGCATAAACTAAATCCGGCTAAAATTTCGCTACTGTTCTTTTTTTTCAAAAAGTCAAATATTTTACTTTATTAGACCGAAAACTACATTAATTTTTTTTTTTCTTAATAAACACTTTTAAACATACTACTGGATTTCAATTCAGCACAGGCCTTACTTTATGAAATCCTTAGTCTATAACAAATTACTGAATAAAACTTACCAACGTAAAAGCACGTAGGTTAGGTGAGCCATTTATTTGGGAGGTACCAGAAGAAGCGTGGTTAAGCGGTTGATTCGTTGACGATTCGGTCGAGCAAGTTTAGAGCCAAGTTTTTGCAAATTTGGTAAAGATTTATGACAATTATCCGGCCTACCAGTTATCGGGTCACCAAAATAGTGGAAAAATGGTTTTGAAACAGAATAATAAATCAAAATCATGTAAAAATTAAACTTTGTGAATTACTAAACACATTGTAACAACACATAAGTGGTGGTCATACATGGTAAGTGAAATGAAACGAAATTTGGTCAGCACGCTTTTTTAACAAATAAATGTGATCTACATCGGCTTATTGCTCAACCTCAATCGTGCTTATTTTGTACAATATATGCAAAGTAAACTTTACAAAGTACATAATTTTCGATATTTTGGCCCACGTTTTCTTTTTTTGGTGATTTGATTCTGTGCATGGATAAGTATCACTGCCATGATTTGGTTTTTTACAACAAATTTGTCGTACATATGAAAAGAAAGGTTCTGAGACTTTTCCGACAACTCGTTAACTGTAACACAAATACAATCGACAATGAACAAAAAAGCAAAAGAAAATAGTTGGCACGCTTCAAGTAAATACATTTCACAAAAATTGGAGGGAATGTAATAGAACAAGGACTGGGCATGTACAGCTGCAGTCAAAATAATAGTAGTGGGTATTGCGCAAATTTTAAAGAAGTAAAAAGGTTTCAAAATAATTTTGTAAATTTTTAAGTTCAATTATTTTAACATAGTACCTTTTATAAATTCTAGGAAATAAACAAAAAAATAATCAAGATAGTTACAAAAATATAAAAGTATTTAAATTCTTTCAAATATAGCCGGTCAAAATAATAGTAGTAATATTCATTTAATGATTAGTACAAACTAAAATAAATTGATGCGTGGGCAAAATTTATATTACGAAGGGTAAGCATCTTAATTAGTATTTTGTGGCAAACCCTTTGTTGGCAATTACCACCTCACAGCGTCGTGGCATAGAGTTTACTGAATATTGGCACCTTTCTGCGGGAATGGACATCCACGCATCCTTCACAACCTCCCACAATGTGCTGTTGTTTGTGGGGTTTCTTTGCGCGATTACAGCCTTTACGTCACACCACAAATTCTCAATGGGATTGAGATCTAGGGACTGGGCTAGCCATTCCAATACGCGGATATTATTTTCTGCAAACCACTGTTTTGCTAGACGGTTTGTGTGCTTAGGATCATTGTCCTGCTGAAAGGTCCATATCAAAGGCATTTCATCCGCAGCATCACTTCCTGTAATATTTTTACGTATAGACGGCGATCCATGATGTCTTTGATCCAGTATATGGGTCCAACTCCTATGTATGAAAACCATGCCCATATCATAACACTAGATCCTCCATGTTTAACCGTTTTCAGCGTAAGTTTGGGGTGAGCCTTTCCCGCCATAAAGAACAATTTTAGACTCGTCACTCCACAAAATATTCCTCCATTTTTCAGGAGTCCAATTTAGATGCTTCTTAGCAAATTTTAATCGCTTTATAACATGTTTTTTCGTTTTTCTTGGACTTCGCGCTATCAAACTTGCATCTAGGGTATAATGCACGCCACGCCCCATTTAAAAACAAATCTTAGCACCTTATGGATCAGAATTATACTTCTTATAAAAAAATTATTTATTTTTAAACTAAATATACAAAGCTTGCGAAAAAAGAATGTGTTTACTTGCAAAGTTCGTTGACTTCTGTCAACACTACTATTATTTTGACTGCCAAAAACCTGTTATTCTTTGAACTTAGTCATTGTAAAAACAACAACAACAATGGAATGCAAACATAACGGTTAGTTTTTTTCTGTGTCTACATTAAGCTATGAAATGGAAAAAAAAACTAGTCAAGAAATGTAAATACAGCGAGGGTACGAAACAAAACAACATTTTTATAAAGCCACTACTATTATTTTGACTGCAACTGCATGTATTTGATAAGAAAGAAAATTAGATTAGGAATCATCTAACCATACAAAGAAAATATAATAGTAAAACTACTATGAAACTTAATGGCCTGTGGTAGCCTAAGTTTGTCCTCTATTTATTGGTTTTCCTAGAATTTTTTCGTGTTGGAATAAACACTGAACTTTTTCTGATGATTCGTTATCAATGCTTGAGAAGGCTGCAATAACTTCTCGCAGCCTGTGTCCATATGACCTTTTCCCTGTCTTTAGTGTAATATAACTAACTAAAATTTTTACCTATCATTACTGTAGACAATGTCAGCCAGTATCATCTTACAAAGGTTCACAATCTTCATGTTTGTGTCGTATAGAATTGATTTTACTCGTTCGCATATCATAATCGGCAGAAAATTAAATGTGATGGGTAATATACCGTTACCGCGATAAAAAAAAAATATTAAATTATGTCGTCAGGAGCTTTGGTTTTCTTAAGCTACTGGTATTGTTATTTTTGTCTTCTTTTATCTCCGTGCTAAACTCAATAGCATTGCTATGTAGCAAATTTTAGAGGAATTCTTTTCATTATTGCAGCATACTCTGCATACCTGCACCCAGATTTATGTCGTTGTGCTTAGAGGGGAGGAATCCTGTTACGCAAACTTTACCTGATACCATCCACCTATCTCTCAAAACTTGCCTACATCCTCGCTCTCCCCTTCTTTCCACCACTATTTCATTCTCTCTTCTTTTTTCCTTACAGTGTTTCCCCACAGTACACATTATGCATCAGCCTTTTCTTCAGACAAAATGCGATAAACTACGGTTTATCTGAATGCGGGTACACTATGTCAAGAATGGGCTGTTTTGTCATAGTAGTTGAGAGAGTTTGGCAGAAGTAGAGGAATTTAGGCACTCATTCGTTTTTGTCATCAGTCGCGAATTGGGCGCAACTCAGTGTTATAAAAAAAAGCTATGATCTGATTGTGACTATTCGGGCGCCTACAGTTCTTAGTAGGCAGATAAGGTATTTAAATCCTTCATATGCTGTATATCCACTTCTGAATTCATGCTTGTCTGTACCGTAAATACAATATATTCACAGGTCTTGCGTCGACTGCATATTTGTCCATCATAGCATTTGTCGAGGACACCCGCCATCGGATACTTTCTTTGTAAAGAGTCCTGACATTCTTGTACAACGCGATCTATGATCAAGTACATGTGGTAATTTCGATTAGCTACAGGATTCTAGAATTATAAGAAAGCCACCCATAATTCAAATGTGTTGAAGGTTCAGAAATGTTTGAACACGTCGAATCATTGCATAAAAATAAAAATTGTTTTTATTGACGACTTTAGTCAAAACAAACGCAGCTGTGACCACATCTAGGTTTTGATGCGAATCATATACGGTAATTAGGTGCCGGTTATATATATACATATATAATAGGTTCAGAAATGTTTAGGTTAATGACAATGTAGTCGAATTTTGGGATTTTCAACGTATGCACAAATGTGAACTAAGCCATTCCCTTAGCAAGGGATCCATTTTGACACGGTATTACTAATACTTTTCACCCATATTCACTGAATCTCAGATGCCATACGCCGAATTACGTACGGAAGAACAATTTCCATCTAAAAATTGTAAAATCACTTTTGCAAGATTGCAATGAATTGTAATGGGAAACAGTTTAAATAAATTATTTTCATGTACATTAATAACAATGTAGTTAGAATAGCAAACTTTTCCCGTAATCCTTGTTGTGCACGGCTTTGAATCATTTAAGGGTCCTGCAGTAGCATTCAGCTTTAATGCCGTGTGTATGTGTGAAACAGTGGGATTTTATTATTCACTTTCTGCGAACTTTTATGGAATTGTTGAAATCCCCGCGGATACAAATACTCACTTTGTTTCACTCGAAATATCAAACATGCACAACTTACTCCTATCAACGTTGAAGCATCATCACATCGCAGCATTGCTGGCGTTAAAGGCTAAAAAAGTTAAATCACTTTTTACTTTTGGCATAAGATCCAACGGCATCATTCATCTAAAAATGGGGTCAACATTTATGGACACACATGCAGCAGCACACATTATGTGCACATTCGAATGTATGTGTGAACTACAGTTGCAACGGATGCAACAATAGAAAACAATACGCGAAATAAAAAGAATTGTATGTACGTACGAATACAGCAGCATCCACACTGTCATAGATGTTATAACAACACAAAGCTATGTTGTTGTACAACAGATACACTGGGGAATACCCATGGATGAGAGCATTCATCCATTCCATTCTCATGTGCTCTAGCGCATTCGGAGGAACACGTACACACGCATGTATATTTTATGGGTGTGAGTGTAGAGTGAACAAAATGTTAATACACATTCATGTAATGCTCTGCATTTAGATTGAAAAACCTGAAGAGTACAACATCCAAATTCAATGCTGACATTGCTTCACCAACTCGTTGGTGCTACAAGTACACTGTTGCACATTGGGGTATTTCATTTGTCGAAATGAAGATTAATTCCCTAAAGCTTCATATTCGTATTGCGTCATATCGAATAATTAGGAAATAATACCACCACCATTTTTTCAGTGAAACACCCAATGAAATGTTTTCTTCCTATATCTATCAATTTCTACTACATATTGTTTTTAATTAATAAACAAAGTTGAGAGAAATGACAAAAGTCTCTCTTTCTCGAGGCGTGCTTGTCCTTATGTTGCTAAGTTCTTTTATTCTACGCCTATTTTCCCATAACATCAATGGTCATATCATAAATAACTTCTTCCTATACACAATAAGTTTTTAGTAAAATATGTTTGTTTTTTAAAAAGATGGATATAGTATAATCCGGTGGAATTTGGAATTCATGCTTCATTAACCAAGCTTCATCTTCAAAGCTGAATTTGAATTTGGATGGCCTTTCCCCATACCTATTAACTACCACAATCTATTGATTTTGACTGATGACTATATGGTAGAATTGTTGGAAAGAAACCTCAAAATACTGGTTTTTACAGGTTCACCCCTCGTAAGGTAAGTTTTACCTATTGTACCGATTTTGGCAAGTTTCCATGAAGTATTTTTAAGCCAAAACTCAGTCTTCTAGCTCAAGGTTAGCTACCCCTATCGGTGGATGGACATAAACCGTAATATAGGGTGTCCCAACAAGAACGCAAGATTTAAGTGACTGATGCAGCAATTGAATTGTTTCTTTGGCTCTATGACATATGGCGCTGTCTTGTTGAAACCACATGCCCTCCACATTCACTTCTTCAATTCTAGGCACGAAAAAACTGGTTATCATTTTACGATACCGAACACCATTGACTGTTTGCGCTTGACATGCCTCATTTTCATAAAAAAAAGGTCCAATGATTCCAGCCCAAAATCCACACCACACAGTGACATGTTGAGGATGCACTTGCGAGGATTTTCATCACCCCAAATACGACAATTCAAGATGGAAATGGGCCTCGTCGCTGAAGATAATTTTATCGGCAAAATCAGTATTTTCATGTTGTCTCTCTAATATCCAATTAACGAACTCCCTTCGCTGTCCATGGTCAGCTGGCTTCAGTTCCTGAGTTAATTGAACTTTGTATGCATGAGGATGCAAATCTTTCGTAGTGGATTTGAAGACACCAATTTGCTGAGCTCGGTGTCGAATTGAGGTGGATTCGGTCGATCGACCTGGTCAAAGACGCATTGTTGTATTTACATCACTAACTGACCCAGTTTTGGCAAATTTATCCATTAATCTCTTTACAGTTGACTCTTTTGTATCATTATTGTGACCCCAAATTGATCGCAATTTACGAACTGTTGCCGCAAAACTTTCACCATTTTGGTAAAACAATTTCACAATGAAAATGCGTTGTTCATTCGTCTAGCGCTCCATTATTACTAACCTCGTACCTTCTACTAGCAAACAATAACAATTGTTCAAATGTCAAACAATGACGCTTCGAATGGCGCCAAGTTTAAATCTTGTGTTCTTGTTGGGACACCCTTTATTATTGCAATAATAACAATATGGAGTTTGGTGTGAGTATTTCTAATCATTATGAACGAACCAGCAAACCAATGGCGGTGGACAAAACTATAAAATTCTTCAACATTTATAAAAAATCACACACATACATACGTGTCTATATGGTGTATAAATTATTTGGTCTAAAAACTGAAAAATTAAACGCCTGAATACATTTTTATTGTATTTTATGTTTCTGGTGGCAACCGTAATTGTACCTTGATACCTTTAAAATTATATGTCTTAAAATTAAACATAATATCAGTGATATTTGCCATGCCGCTCTCAATAGACGGTTGTTTTTGATTTAAATTTGGTATTTACAGCTACGTCAAGAATACAATGCAACAAAATAATACAACGGACAAACATTTAGTTCGCTGTAACAAAATTAAGATTTATAGGGGAAAAATTAATTTCGTGATATCGACCAATTTATACTGAAGGTACCAACCAGAGGGTATTGGTTGGTATATTCCCGGCGAAATATTTAGCAGTGCCAAATTTTTTTGTAATTGACGTAGAATGTGTTTGGTCAAAAGATTTCGAAAAATTCATTCTGGGAAAAATTTTTTTGCTGTATAAGAAAATACATATGATTCCATTCCTACGGTATAATCGGTCAAAGGGCCTAATAAGCCCCTGTTCCAGTTCTTCACACCACAGTTTTACTACCGCGTGTTCCCTTAAATTTCCTTAAAAAGTTTGTTTAAAAACGATTTTTACTTACCTTTACGAAAAGCTCCGTCGTCATTGTCCACGTAGGAGGGAGAATACCATGCAATACTTTTCATATTTCACATTTTCTTAAAAATTCCGGAGTTCATCACTATTCCTGTGACTTTCTCTCGAAAGTCTTTCGATTTTTCTACAACCGTTTCTTCCATTTAGGAAGACGGTCAGGCTCTCTTATTTACTTCTAATATCGCTTCCTCACATCACGACATACGATTGGATACAAGTTGACATACATTTGGTTAAAATAAATACCGCAAATTTGTCAATAATGAATAAAATATTTATTATACATGTAAATTTGGCAATGAATAATCCAATCATGAAAGCATATGTCAAAAACACTTTCTGGAAAAGACTTCAGTTCTTGCCACGTATTCTCTTTTTTGTCATCTGTCGACTGGCACTTCGAAATGATTATTTGAGCCAGAAATTCGTTCAAAGCGACAAAATCCAAAAATCGTAATTTGTTCCCTCAAACGCTGCATAACGCCCAGCTAATGGTCTAATTTTCTGGAAAGATTTCTGAAAGAACTACGTCAAAGAAAGAACACAACTATTAACATTTCTTTGATTTTTGATCGACTTTGATGTGTTTTTTAGGCGCCATTGAGAAGTTTGTTGACTGGTTTGTAGGGGTTTGGGTATTCTCCTATTTGTTGAGAAGACGATATTGGATACCTTACAGGTTTAAACTGCAATACAAGTTGTTTAAGTTCCTTATCAACTAAAAATACATATCGTAATTTATGACTTTCCATAAAGGCACCCTGCTAGCCGTAGCAAATTAATTTTGAACACAGAGGCAAAATTGTCTAATCCGCCCTTGGTTTTCTTGGTTTAATAACCAGAGTTTTGTCAAATTTAAAAACACGAACATAAATATTTTATTGATTCTGAAAGCTTTGATGTCACACTTCAGCGACTACAACAACATTTGAATACGATTCTACTCGACATTTCTACTACTATTATATTATATAAATTACATAATATATTATATAAACGAACAAATGATGCCGTTTGCCAAAATGTTTGAAGCCAATGGTTGTGTGGATCTAATTAGTGATATCAAATATTAAAAAAAGGTATCAAATATTAAAAAAAGGTATGCCGCATATACCTTCACTCAAAATTCTTTTGCATTGATTAACAATTGTGTGGAGTAGCAGGATGTGAGTGGTAAATCTACAGGTTCCAATCAACAAATACTATAAATAAATGCACAATACTGCATTTCGTATTAGTCAACTTATACGGATGACGCCAGAAACTGCTTTAAATTGGTCAAGTAGTCCAGAACTAAGTTTATTAAACGCATGGCGTATGCCAAATTTGCACAAATGGACCTAAGAATATATGGGTTAAAAAATATATAATATAATAATAACAGATTATTCAATTATTAATCAATCGACTTTTCAAGATTTTACAAAAACTTATAAATCTAAGGAATCTAGGAGAATAAAATAATTTTGGAAAATCGGTCAGTTTGTTGCCTCCCATAGCATCAGAAGAGGTGGGCCGATATAGTCCATTTGATATATTTTGATATAGAAGTATATCTTCATTTCTATGGGTGAAGGTATAAAAAAACCAGTTGTAACGTCAAATTAAAAAATGTTCAACTTTGATGCGTTAGAAGTAAATCTGTAAATGATTTTTAGTACCAAATGTGAATCAACTTTACATTCTCAATTAATCTGAATTCGCCCTTGTGCGACGTCGCCCTGCTACCTTGCGGCATCGCTGATGGGTTCAGCAGTGATATTTCAGTTTTGTTGTTAAATTTGATTATTTCGCTGTTAAAAGGTTAATATTTCAATGTAATCTAAATTTACATAGCAACCGGCGACGTTCAGTGACAATGCATGTATGACATTTTCCAATTAAGTTTATTTTGCTGGGATCTGAACATCGGACCTCATCGTTTTTTCGGCCAAAGACAACATGGAAAAAGACCATTGAATTTATGACAATAGTCCGAACATGTTTTCCAACTTTACATAGCTCACGAATTTAGTTATAATTGGATATGTAATAGTTGCCTTCGAAAAAAATTCATGTTCTACAAATGGAAAATTAATAGAGAATTATAAGACCTGCAATGAGAGAGAAGTTCATCTCCCATTTTGTCATTCCTCTTGCTACAATTATAACAAAGTAGTAACAAGAGTAGATTCAATGAAGAAATAAGGTATTGCATATCTATTCAGAAAATACATCTTAAACCCACTGAAGTGAGTAACAGTTACAAATTCAAGAGAAAGTAAATATTTAAGTGTTATTTGTGATTTTTGTCATACCGACCCAACAATAATAATTATTTTTGATTTTTACGATGCATCTGCGAAAATAACAATTATTTATGTTATTTGTAATACCTCTCGGAAATAAGAAATATTTTTAGTTTACATTTATCTTATTCTTCAATAATTTTTATTAATAATTTTTTAAGTTTTTCAAATCAAAATCGGAATTAGAAATTTGTCCAAATCTTTTATTTGCCCCACAAAATATGAACGTAGCCTAAGCAGTTTTATTTTACTGGCTTTAAATGATTTTAGGTTTGCTTTGAATTGGTACCCTGGCTCCTGGAAAGTCAAAACGAGAAAATAATGAAAATAAAGTGAAACATCACTGTAAACCGACAAGAATACTAGTAAACAATAACAAATTTGTTGAGATGTTAACCATATTACCTGCACATATGGATTTTCATCTATTCTCATAAAAGTATGTACGAGTATACGTATGAAGCAAATTTTGGGGAAAACCATCAATCGATTCGTGTCAAAAAATAGCTGCAAGCATTTGATTAAAAAAGAGTGTTCTTTGGTCAGCAGTACACACATTAACAAATTGCGTTGCTTCTAATGAATGGGACATGGGAGAGCTTTTCACATTCAGTGAGCAACGTATCAAAAGCTAAAGATTTCCAAGTGATATCAACTTCACATATGGGTGTTTCCATGAAATGGTCCACCGTGACTTAAAAAATCTAAACGCTCGCATAATTTTTTTAAGCACAGCAAATTGAAGAAAACTATTGAGACCTTATTATGTAAAAAAAAATATTCAGCTTACATTAATTTTAACTTAAAAAAATGGTATGTAAAACGAATGACTGTTTAATTCAATTTAGAAGCTGTAGGATGCATTACTTGTCATTGCTGCTGACGAAAATAATGTATATGTAATGCCGCAATTTGGTGTATAAGTAATTGATACAACAACAAATGAATATAAAAATGTGAGATAAGAACAAACTGTGCATCAATAAAGGAATATTTACATTTTGTTTTGGTCAACATTCCTTTGTCACGTGCGTAATGTAGAAGAACCATATAGTGCCATTAGTTACTCATCAGTTGAACTGTCTTGTTGTTTAGTTTCTAAAGCTAGTTTTTTGTTTGCTGAAATAATTTATTGAAATTAATAGCCTTCTGTAAAAAGTAAATTTTTTTTTTGACTTTTGAACTTTGTCACGTGCGTAATAGTAAGTACGAAAAATACAATGCTGTTAATTTATGACCATTTAACAAATATTATTTTAATTTAACAATACATATTAGAAGTCAAGTAATGCTAAAAATCAAGAACGGTGGAGGGAAAGGCTTAAGCAAGATGAATACAAGCTGAAAGAACATAAAGAAAAACAAGCTGAAAGAATGCGTGAATTTCGCAAGAGAAAAGCATGTGAGGCCAAAAATAACTCAACATTTTCGAAAGAAAAAAGAAATAGTGATCGCTTTCGGCAGCAAAAGTGTAGATCAATCAAGAAAAATTCTAGTACCCAAATCAAAAGTGGTTACTTGTGTAAACAAACACTAAGCAAAGCCATAAAGAAGGTAGAGAGGGCGTTACCAAAGGACCCAATAAAGCAAAATGAAGTACTACAAGCTTTATATAGAAAATATCCCAAAGTCTCGAACAATGCAGCTGAGATACCAGTATGTTCAATAGATAATATGCAGGAAAACATTAAGGCAGTCCACGTGTTCTATATCCGAGATGATATAAGTGTTCAAGCTTCCGGCCGGAAGGATACTTTAATTTGCAATAAGCAATTTAATTTTTGAATAAAAGTTTAATTTTTTTGTGAAAAACTTCTGAAAATATATGTAAAATTACTAAAATATGTATGAAGGTAAAAAGTGTCACGTGCGTAATCAAACAATTCATTTTTTTTCTTAGCCAGCTCATGTGTAGTTGGTTTTTAACAAAACATGATTATAAAGGTCCATT